>VSDK01022396.1:69537-102157 GCA_009767595.1 Symbiodinium kawagutii
CAGTCCCACCCGCTACGGCGGTGGAAGGGCCAGCGGCTGCTACGTCAAAGGCAGCTGGACCACTGGCATCTGCGCCATCGACAGCTGGACCAACACCACCTGCTGTTGAGATGGTGGAGGATTCAACGGATGAGGAGACGCTCACCGAAGATGAGAAAGCTCACAGAGCTCGAAGGTTCCAAGAGAGATCCCAGGAAGCACTTCAACGAAGGCTTGCTGAACAGCAGGCGGGAGCTCAGGTCAGTGCAGAGGAGTTGAGAGTGCTCCAAATCTTTGCTGGAGGAAACCCCAATGACGTTGAGGTGGAATTGGAGATGTTGAGAACTCCAACCATCAGCGTGAGGGTTGGCAGAGATGGGTGCTTGATCTTCAAAGGTCTGTCGCCTGACAGGCTTGGGAGAAGTGCGAAAGGAAATGGAAAAGGAAAAGAAAGTGAGAAAGGTGAAGGAAAAGCGAAGGGAACAGACGTTCCTGCAGAGGAAGAGGAGGAGTCTCAAGGAGTCGTCCTCGTGGAAGGTCCAGGAGCGAGAAGACCTCCTGAGCCTGAGAAGGGGAAAGGAAAGAGTCCCACGAGTGAACGTGGAATGCTGAGAGCCAGGAAGGTTGGAGATGTATGGGCCGTCTTCGACGAGCATGGTCAGCAGACCGGCCTGGTTCCCGACTTCGTCTTGGTGAGGAGACCTGGAAGACAGTGGGTCCAAGAAGACGATGAAGGGGTTCCACGGGTTCACAAAAGAACTCACGATGAGGTCGTGAAGGGTGAGAGGATTAAGCTCCTGGAAGCCCTGAGAAGACAGGAGAGGGAAACAGGAGGTGAAGGAGGAGCATCTGGGTTGGGTGTTCCACCTGAGTTGAGAGGCGGCGCAACGCCTGCAGCCGCCAGTGGAGAAGTGGAAGGAAGCGGCGGCGCTACAGCAGCCGCAGGAGGAGGAAAAGGAAGCGGCGCTACTGCAGCCGTAGGCGACGGCGCTGAAGCTGCCACTGGAGGAGGAAAGGGAAGGGGTGGCGCTACTGCTGCCACCGGTGTTGGAAGAGGAAGGGGCCGTGGAAGAGAAGCTGCCACCAAGGGCGGCGCTGCGGCTACCAAGGGATCCAAAGGATCCGACGATGACATGGTGATGGTCAATGTGGAGCCCGACGAGTTCGAGGACTTTGACCATGGACCACGTCGACGGCATGGACGTGGTGGACCGGATGGGGGTGATGGTCCCTATCCTGGGTCAGGTGGCGATGGCCGCCATGGCCGTGAAGTGCTGATGGATCCGGGACGTGGATCCAACCAGCCACCTGTGGACCGCATTCCGTCTACCAGGGCATTGTGCACGAGATGACGCCAACGTGCAGGGACTTGCCCTACTGCGTGTCCTACCTGAAGCAGTGCAGTGGCTGCAGGTGATGCGGCTGAGACGACTGAAGGGCTTGGGCTGGGTGACCGAAGGGTCACGTGCTACGAAGCGGCTGGGACTGGTCAGCTGCGACTTTTGAGAAGTGACTGGGACTGGGCAGTCACGTAGTTTTCTTAGGACCGTGCGTGTTCTTTTGGGACCGCTGGTCACTTTAACGCGTTTCCACTGGGCGTGGAAAGGGGGAGCACGTGTGAGGTGCACAAACCAAGAAGTGTACCAAGTCTGTGTCCCCTGGAATCCTTTTAAAGCATGTTTCGCTTAGAAGCCCAAGCTGTCAGACTTGTGAACGGGCTTTGACCGACCTAGCCCTTTGTGTGCTCAAAGGAAAAAGCAGCTGCAGCTTGGACGCAGCACGTGATATGTATGATACGCATGTACATGCATACATGCATACAGAGACACATGATATTTTGCATCTCTCCCTATAGATGTCTGTATGTAATCTTCCCAGGCACAGCAGATAGTAAGTTTTCACCAGCTTTTGGCCACAGTAAGTGTCTGCTGGCGAGGCAGGCTTCATGTTGATATACGTACGAGTGCTGTATATATGCATGTATATGTTCACATACTTGTAGACACGCCCACCCACATATACATACACACTTTTTTTTATAGTCATACGGATGTTGATGTGTGACTTCTTTCTGTCTTGCATTTTCTGCACGGTCTCTGTAGGTCTTGGGCAAGGCATTGACAATGAGCCTTTTGGAGGAGATCCGCCATAAGACTCTTCTTGCGCAGAAGCAGGACTGTCCGCCTGGATTTCCCGCACAGAGTACACATCCCTTGGAGGCACAAGTAACAAGGGACCATTTTAATACTTCCCAGCATCTTCGTTGATTCAGCACCCCTTTGCGCAGTGCGATACAGGACCTGTTGTATCAATGTGCATCCTGAATTCTTGGCAGGAGCAGGAAGCAGCGACAGAAGAGCTTGAGAGGCTCGTGGCAGTTCACGCACTTTCAGGATCTGGGCTGCAAGTTCTGCAGCTGTGCCACCAGTCAGCTCAGGGCGATGAAAGCTCGCAACGCAGAAGCCTTGCTCAACGCTTTGGTGCAAGGCAGGCTTTTCAGCATATTCTTCTTGCTCATGGTGAACAGTGCATCTTCTCAGCCTAGAAAAAAACAGACATCTTCAAGGTCGAGATGGGACATTGCACGTTAAACGCCTGTTAACCTTTGTGCCTGAAAGTTGGGTGATGGTGACGGAGCCTTCACGCTCCTACATACACAATGAATCACAATGATACATTACATATAAATTTTGAGTGTATTCTGTGTACATGTCAGGTGAGTTTTTTCAGTTGGACCAAGCCATCTTGGAGGAAGGGAGAAAAGCATTGGATCCTAGATGCAATTTGCGGCATATCGAAAGCAACTCCAGATCTCAAAGATTGCGATGTTTAGTGGTGGAGAACTGCTCAAGTAGTATGAGACTAATCACAATTGAGGGATCAAAACCATTTAGGTTGCTATCAGGTTTTTTATTACAGAGCTCAGTAGCAGTTTGGTGTACTGTATCCTTTGTCACATTGGATAATCCTTTTGAGAGGTGTCTAGATCCGCACAAGCTGCTGAAGAGTTTGCACGAGTCAATAAATTCATACGAATTCTAGTTCTTCAACACATTTGGCATTTGAAAAGACATCGTTGGTTTCCTTATATATATATATATTTATATATATATTTCTATTCAATTCTCATATTTCAGTTTAGCAATTTTTGCAAATGGGCAGCACATTCTTGGTGCCAAGGAACACGAGGTCGCGGCGCTCAGTTCGCAGTGCACATGCAGGGGACCCTCAGTTTCTCCCCTCAGTTTCTGAATTCTCAGGAGAAGCGAACGAAGATCACCAATGCTCTTCATGAAGCCATCAATGTTCGAGAAGTTCCTCGCGGAAAACTCAGGATACTCAGGGTCACTGTCGCAATTGGGATCACAACTGGGGTCACTTGGTACAGCTTCAAGCTGCCACGAGGTCTAAGACAGGCAATCAAAGAGGCAGAGCAGTTCGGCCTTGACCACGCAGAGGATCTCGCGTTACTTGAGGCGACGCCGCTGCAGGTGTTGACGCCGTTGTGGCGAGCGACCGTTGATGATCTTTGTAAAAGAGTTCTACAATTTTCGACATTTGTATATTCTATAGCTACACATAGCTACTATAGCTGTCTCTGTTTACATCTTCCTATCTTTGTTTCTCATGTGGAGGAAGCCGTGACAACAATGCAGAAGGAACTGTGGCCACAAGCTCGTTCTGGCTTGGACCAGGCGCACATGTCAGCGCTGGATGGCTTTCCGTGGCTTTCTGTGGCCCTGAACCATACCATTGGACCATCAAACCCAGCTTTGGCACCAACTTTGGCCCTGCCTCATGTTGACTTCGGCCCATCCATGTTATGTTGGTGCCTTGGGGCTTTTTTCAACCGATCTTGTCGAAGAGAAACTTTTTAAAACAAGGCAATTCTTTTTTTACATCTCTTCTTTACATCTCAAACCCAATGAAGAAAAAAAGGCTCTCCCTCAGCCGAAGCACCACAGATTCGAGTCCCTGTGCCTTGGGCCGATTTCCCTTTCCGCTTGAATCACAACAACTGGCCGCTGATTGTTTTGTCAAGAATTCGCACTACCTAGACTTGTCAGCAAACACATGATTGAGGCAGTTCAGAGCCGGGAAATCCAAAAGTTGCAAGACGCACTGGCAGAAGCTGAACTTGTTGGTGCGAGCCTCAAACAAAAAGATGCAAAGTCCGCTTGGAGTCGTCGAGTAAACAAGATGATGAGGTGCCTAGAATATGGAAGAGCCAAAGTTTCTTACCAAGGAATGCCTGGGCAATAAAGCCTAAATGGACCATGGAGTTGCTCAGGATACCATGATAGGTTCAATGGCAGCAAATTGAAAAAGATATTGTCCCCTGCTTATGTGGAACTCTTCAGTGAACCTGTACAATTATTACAAGACAGCTCACCTGGTTGACTTGCTGTATCAGTGGTGCACGTAAAGTATGATGCACTGCTTCCATAACCCGATATGATTACTGCAATGGCTAGTTTGGATTGGCAAGGGCCAAAAAGCACTCTTTTGCAAAGTTTACAGATTTTTGCACTGAGCCTCGGCAAAATCTCGACGTAGCATCATGAAAACATGTTCAATGCATCCTGCCAAGGTCTTCCTCAGGAAGAAATGAAGCCGGCCAGGCACCGCTGAATGCTTCGAACATTTCAACATCCAACCTGGGCCATCTGCCAGGCAGATCCTGAAGCAGGAAGAGCGCAAAGTTGCAGCAGTTGAAGGCCTCAAGGAACCTTTGCGACTGCGGGCAACTCGACCGCGATGGAAGGCCAAATGTCGATTGATGATGGTTTGCTTGCTGCTGTTGCTGTTTCTGCTGCTGTTGCTGTTGCTGCTGTTGTTGCTCTTGCTGTTGCTGCTGCTGATGTTGTTGCGCAGTTGCTCTTGCTATTGCTATTGCTATTGCTATTGCTATTGCTATTGCTGCTGGTGCTGGTGCTGTTGTTGTTGTTGTTGTTGTTGTTGTTGTTGTTGTTGTTGTTGTTGTTGTTGTTGTTGTTGTTGTTGTTGTTGTGGTTGTTGTCGTCGTCGTCGTCGTCGTCGTCGTCGTTGCTGTGGTGGTTGTTGTTGTGGTGGCAGTGGTGGTGGTTGTTGTTGCTGCCGGTGTTGCCGCCGTTGTTGCCGCCGTAGATGCTGTTAATGTGTTGCCGTTGTTGCTGCTGTTGCCCCTGTTGCTGGCTGCTGCAGCAGCGGCGGCAATGTATTATGATTCATTTTTTTGGGGGCTGGTTGGCTCACAACTACCAAGCTCTATTCTTGTTGGCTTAACTCATTTAACTCCAGTATTGCTGGTCAGTCAGTAACCAGTAACCTCTCTGGTCGGTTGGCTCCAACACCGCAGTTTGGCGTTCACTCAGGACATCCCTGCGATGCAAGCTGCAATTGCAGAAGGTGAATCTGCAGGTCTCGCAGATGGTGACCTGGAAGCAATCAGGTGCCTGGGACTGCTCTGCGACCTCCACCGCGGATGCGCAAGTGAAGCTGAGCATTGAGTTGCTGACATTCAAATTGCGTATTTCTTGTATTTATGCATCGTTCCAAAGAGCCAGGACTGCACTCGCTGATGAACTACGAAAAGCAAAAGCTCGTACCTTGCACAAACACAGATTCTACGTCACAAGAGTGTTTTGCACGACTCATACACACTGACCCACAGACATGTTTGTTTTAATGGAGACTTTCCGTGTAGGGCAGTTTGCTGAAAGCCGGCAATGTTGCTGCTGTTAGTGCAGACTGTCCCTTGGGATCCTGAGATTCAGCACAGGTACAGCTTTGCAGAACGCGATAAAGTCCAGGAAGGCCAGCTGAGTGGTGCATGGCTGGATGAGTTCTGCCCAGCCTGCCACTCAGTTCTCTGAGATCTGAGTTGGCAATGACAGGTGCCCGAATTGCAGGCAGCCTTGGAGGACTGAGTTTGCCAAGAGCTTGCTATGCCTGCTATGCCTATGAGCACAGGCGCTGTCTCCGCCATTGCTCCAGGAAGCAGAAGCCTGTCAACTGGAGGGTTCAGAGCTCTACGAGGCAAAGTATAGCGATTGACACGAACCTTTTGCAGCGTTGAAGTTGTCCGGTTCTGACAGTTAGAGTTACCTCTTCTGGCATCAGGTTGATTCAAGTTGGACACGTTGTGAGAAAAGGAATGACGTGAATGATACTGTGGATGATGAGAATGTCAAGCATCGAGTAATGTTTGGATCGGGTGTTGGTTGGGTGTGGCCATTTGTGGCTTGTAGAGTGCGGTCAGCTCTGCTGTGAGGCCAAGCGCACTCTGGCAGATGAACAATCCAAAATGCAAGCGAGGAGCGCAGTAGAGAAGGCCAGGATTCCAAAGTGGATCAGGTCACATGGGCGCCGTTGTTTCAAGCCTCATGTTGTGGTGATTTAGCATGCACAAATTAGAATCATTCTTTTACAATCATTTATGTCCTTTATTTTCACTTGTCGAATCATTTACTGTACACCACTTTTGATATTTGAACACATTCTAAAAGGTTTGCCTTTCTAGGTCAACGTCATCCATTTGGAGTAGGGGCTACATGTGTTTCATGTCTTTTGTAGAATACAAGGCCTGCCTCTGCTGTTGGGAATGCATCAGCATGTCCTGCATAGCCTCGACCTTTGAAAGGCCACGCAGAGCAGAGATGTCACAGAGCTAAGAGCTGCATTGAAGCAAGGTTTAGCTTGGGGTTTGGAAGAGACTGAGCTGCAGCGGGCAACCAGACTGCACTTCGAGAGATGAAGACACATGGCACACATCTATAAGCAAGTGCAATGCTGTCGTCAGCTTCTGATACTTTCTCAGAAGTGAAGTGATTCTTAGGCACGGATGATCCTGAAGCAGGTGCGGGAAAAATTGGAAATCAGTTAGAGAGAGGATTGATGAGAGGATTGATCACAGGATTGATGAAAGGATTGATATGAAGACTGAGGAATGAGAGGATTGATATGAGGATTGAGGATTGATGAGGGGATTGAAGATAGATTGAGGCTTGATGAGAGGATCGATCAGAGGATCCAGTAAGTTTGAAAACTTCCAAAGCGAGGAAGAGATCAAGCTGGAAGCTTTGCGCGCTTTAGAAGAAGCACTGCGAAGCCGCGACATCGAGGAGAGTTGGATGATAAAAGGGCATGACCAGCTATCAGTTGTCAAGTCGAATGTTGGAGCACAACGAGTATCATCCATGTAGGAACCGCAAACAATTCAGCGCAGGTAAGACTCAGGCGGCATGCTTTTTTCAGTTTTTGGAGGTGCCAGGCAATTCCGCGCAGCCAATTCTAGCACCTGCTGTCAGGAGCTGCAAGCAGCTATCCGTCAAGGGCAGTCTTCCAATTTGGACCCATCTCAACTGAAATCCGCACGCACTGCTTTAGAACAGGACGGGGAAGATGGGAATGTGGAAATATGTGGAACTGTGTCAACTCCTCAGTGAAACTTTCGAGGGTGAAAGGTCTGAGATGGTCCCATTGGCTTTGAGTTCTCTCTGTTTCTAACAAGCATCACCAGGAGGCTTCTGAATGGAGTACATAGGAATGCAAAATAACATGAATTGATAGTGTAAATACAAGTTGAATCGGCATGTGGCGTGGGCGGAAGTTTCCGAGCTCATAGAAGCCTATCGGAAAGACATGTGCGCATTTTGGCGCGTGATCTATCGCACCACTCGCAATCAAGTGCAACACATTTTCCACGAGAAATACTATGGTTTTGTGACTAATTCAATCGTGAAAAGAACATTTCGTGCGAGACTTCCTTCACTTTTGGATTTTGAAAGAACATCAGCATGCTCAAAGTGCCACACCTATCACACAAAGTGACGATTCAGCTTCTCTCCAACAGCTTGCAAATGCACCGAATACCATGCATGTCACATGCATGTCACACAAAATCCACTTCGCATTTTGTGTCACTGATTTCATGTCTAAATTTGTTGCGTAATGGATTTGATGTGTTGATTTGTGCGATGGATTTGATGTCTTATATCGTTAATTTATTGGGAATGTTGTTTTTGAAACCATTTTGAATCTCCGTACACGGAAGTTTCACCACTTAGCCAAACTTCCTTTTATGAAAGGAGAGAATGGAGAGGATCTGAATGGAATTGCCACTCAGTGAGGAACAAAAGAAGCTCGCCGCGAGAACTGGCTTGGAAAAGGCCATCAAGCGACGGGACATCAACGCACTAGTGACGCTTGGTCCAAAAAGAAGCACATTGACTTAAGATGAATCATACAAGTAAAGGATAGATTTCAAGTCTCTTTCTGCCGTTCTTCATGACTCTGGAAATTTGGACTCTGACAAAATGTTGATTCTCGGTGCACCGGACTCATTTCATGTACATGCACCAAGGAGGGCATTGGCAGAGGGAGAGAAGGCTGGGTTATCAGCGGATGCTGACGAGGACGGATTTTCTCAGACTTGACTTGTGTGAATTTGTGTGTCGTTTGAGAGATGCAGTTTGTTGATTTTATCTTATTTTGTCGTTGTTTCCTGTTTGTTTTTGGTACGCGGAAGGAGATGAGCATGGCAAAGGAGACTTTGGCAACAGAACAGGCTAAGGCTGCAGCCAAGGAGCAATTAGCACAAGCGATGAAAGATCTTTCCTACGCAGCTCGCCTGAAAGCTGATGACTGGAGCGAGAAGAATTGTTACAACGAAGCAGAGGCACAGAGCAACCGCTGTTGTGATCCGAGGACACAATCCCAGCTCTTCGTGAAGCAATTCATGAAGCTGTGGATTCCTCAGCCCAACAGCCTCCTCAGCCTCCTTAGCTCAGTAATTTGATGCTTGTGGACTTGTGGATTCAAGTGCCATTGGCGAAGCAGTTGTCAGTGATTCTCAAGGAACTTCAGGGCCTGGACGCAGTTCTGGTGGACCCTGCAACTTGGATGCGCTTTGGAATCTGACTCTCCTGAGACTCTCCTGAGACTCTCCTCCTCTCTCCTCCTCTCTCCGCTTTGTTCATCTTTGGACTTGGTCATTCACAGAGCATAAGTTTTCCTCTAGTTTTCTGTGCAAGTTAAGTCATGCACCAAATAGGAATTCGCTCACTCGCCCGTCAAGGTCCATGCCAGTAGTGAAGTCTCGTTTTACAGTTCAGCTAGATTCAGCTTCAATATTTCCAAAGTAGAGACCACGAATGGGGAGACTGTTTCCACTGAGTGTGGAATCAGTTTTTATGAGGCACCTAATTGCGCCGGACATCAACAACTTCAACGGTATATTTTATGTCTTACCCTTTGGCCACCCTATGCTCTCCTTGTTTTGGAGCATCGATGATGGAAATCCTGACCTTGCAAGGCCAAAGCAAAACTGGAGACAACGGAGCGGCAACTGGCTGCGAAAATTGAACTTCAAGATGCTTTGGCAAGTCGCCACTTGCCAGATCTTGTTAGATTTGCTTGGGATTTGTGATTCCAGTGATTCGTAAATTCACCCGTTTTCAACATTTTTTAAGCGTCATGAACATTTTTGATTATGCACTGTGCTGAAATTGATGTAATGGGATGGCAAGGACGATGTGATTAATCATTATCAATCCCCCTGGTCAAGCAAATGAAATTATCCAACCCCCTACCACTTACCATTGAAGAGCCCTGTTGCCTTCGGTTGGGGGCTTTGACTTGCTTCTTAGGAGCCATCCCTGATTTGGCGGCTGCTATTAGCACCGCTGAAGCCGCAGGCCCGACATGACTGGCTCCAAGGGGAGTCTGGGTGTCACATGACCATCCTAAAAGGATGTATTGCGTATATATATATATATATATGTCTATATTGTATTTACATACATATTACTTGCACGAATTTGAATATGTATACATGCCATTTGTTCATACAGAAGTATTATATATGCAAACATATCATATATGCAAATATTATATATTAACAGAAAGTATGCATAAGAATAAGTTTGCATCTATGTGCGTGTGTATATGCATGTATCTTTCTCCCTCTCTTTCTCCTTATATACATGTTTCTATACATGAATGTATATAGAAGCCCGGACAATCTTAGCTTGATGTTTACTATGTTATTTTGTTTGAAGTTTAGCATTTTGTTTTTGCCTTTTTTTCAGTTTTCTCTTTGTGTCATTTCGGTGTCATCTTTGTGCCAATTTACTAAAAGATGACAGAAGGCGTCAAAATGACACGCCCGACAATAGCAACGTCGTTATCAGCACTCTAGAAAAAGATGAGCAAGAGAAGGTGAGCATAGGCTTTGCAGCTTCACCTCCGGATGCCCGTTTTGATCTGCACAGTGTAGGTCTTCACTCGGCAGATGAGCACCTTACAGAAGCCCGGCGAACGCATGCTGATGAAAAGCGGCGCGCAAAAGCGCAACAAGGCACCTTTGCGAGCAACGGGAAACGCATTGGAAAGTTTCAAGCGTAGTTGACCAAGGGTGCACACTTCTATCCTTTCTCATGTGGGATAATTGTCAAGCGACTTCTATCGTGACAGTTTCCACGCTGCTGAAGGACTTTTCGACGCAGTCCAAAGCCGCAACATCGAACAACTGCACAAGGCTCGGCCAAGTTTAAACACGCATGTGAAGAATTGCAATTTTTGGCACCTCTTGCAGACAAAACATGGCCACGACACCTTGGATTGAAATCTTTTCCGTGCATCTGGTCTTGCTCGAATTAAAAGCAGCCAGGAAGCGAGTTGGTTGTGCTGTTGTCATGCTGGCATAGATCTGCTGGGAAGGAGAGTGAGTAGGAAGCTGGCAAATCGCCTTTGCTGTGATACCGGACTATACCAGACTATACCTACCATGCTTCATGGCAATTCCCCAAAGGATTCCCGCTATCAAATACGATTAGTATCAATGAAGAGTTCCCTCTATCATCCACTATCAAACATGATCAGTGTCAACGAAGAGTTTTGAGGCCATCGAAGAAGGCAAAGCGTGCAGCATCAACGAAGATGACCTTCGGGAAGCCAATGATGTGTTAATGGAGGAGCTTCGAAAGGCCTGACAGCAACAGACTTGATCCCAGTGCATGACGTAAGTCATAGCCTGTCAGTGTCAGACAATGTCAACTCTTAACTCGTACAACAGAGGGAAGATTCAGACCTCATGGAACACTGGAAGCTTCAGCTTGCCTTGGCTCTATGCAAGAAATCTTGCAAATTTGGTGATATGTGGTGATGAACCTTGACAAACATGATCCTTACATAGCTTAACTTATATATATATATATACATATGTATATATATATATACATACCACTTCCTGTTGGATTGAAATTGCATTGGGCCATGCTTTGTCAGCTCTATCAGGCCAATGCGCGCGAGGGCCTGCAGCAGGCCACGTGGAGTCGAAGCCCCTTGGCTTTCACAGAAGGGTTATACTTTCATAGGGCCAATGGGGTTACACCGGCACTCAGACGCACCGCTGAGGCATTCTGGACCTCAGATCTGCCATCTCAGAAGCAGAGGATGCTGGCGTGGATGAAGATGAGACAATGGAAGCAAGGCAGTGTTCAAGATGTCCAAGTTCGGATGCAGATGACACATCAAAGTTTGAGTGCTTCAGCAATTTTCAACTTCGATGAGCTAACTTTGACTCAGCCTTGTCTTCACCTCGCAAGGCAGATGCTGGGCATCGAAGAGCGAAAGGAAGAAGCGCGGCATGGCCTTGAGACGGCTTCTCAGAGCCGAAGTGTGGAGATGTTGGAAGATGCCCTGGAGGAGGTTGGATCCACGGAGCCATGATGTCTGTTTTGCGACTTTATTTTTAGTTGCTTAGAAAGATATTCGGGAGTTGCAGTAGATGTGGAGTTATTATTTTGTTGTCGTTAAGTTTGTCAATTCGCTGTTTCCTTCTATCCTATTCTATCCTATCCTATCCTAAATGGGGATTCCCGCCTATTGTCTATTGGTTTCATTTGGATTCTTTTTATTCTATTCTAATGAAATCAAGTCTATTTCATTGAACTCTAATTATAAGTCAGATTTGTCCCGTTCTATTCTAGCCAATTCTAGCCTTGTTCAAGTCTGACACTTGTTTTGCACATATTCTTGAGTTCCCATTCCTTTATCGTTCTTTTTTTATTCTATTCTCAACAGATTCTTGTTCTGATCTCCTGGATTCTCATTCCAATTCCAATTTGTTTTGATTCTGAATCTCGTAGTAGGTGGCGCCGGTTGCTAAACCTGCAGGTTGGAAATCCAAAAAGGGACACGAAAGGAATTTTGCCTCGTTTTTCTACGTTTTGTTGACCAGACGCACAAGTATCTATTGCGCCCGCCGCGACAATGTACTATTGGTCATCCAGCGCGGCGTTTGCCACACAAAATTGATATCCATTCGCATCGCAGCCCTCAAAAACCCGTGCCGATGAAGTGCTGCGCTTCAGGGAAGGCTTCAGCAAAAATGGGAGTTTCGCAATGGGTTGCGGGTGCTAGACCCTAGCGTCTCTCTTCGGAAAAATCGTTCTCTCATCGCAACAGGGCACCATGTTTCCAGAGGAGTAACAGCTGCGGGATTGAGACATTTTTGTTTGGGGAAGCAATCGAAGTCTCAACACAGAGGCGCGTCGCTTTTTTGCTTTCCCTTGTGAATTTATTTGCTTTCCTCGCTTTGCCGAGCGTGCTATTGTCACTTTCAAACACACAAAACCATACAAAACCTTCCTACTTGCTGCAATTTGTGATTGACCTATTGTTCGTAACTTGGCAGGTTGACCAATTGTTCGTAACGTGGCAGTTTTTTTTCGTGCAGTTTCTTGGATTGTGCTTTTCAAACGCTAGTACAATAGTACAATTCGATTTCCAATATCGGCCAATCGCAATTTTTCTTTTTCTTCTCGACTGTTTTCCGTTCTGTAGTATGTTTTCTGATTTTATTCCATCCTATCCCACGAAGGCAAGCCAACCAGTGGATCCTCAGATTCTTAGTCTTCTCTAGCGGACCATTGCTACTATGAATAGGGGAGAAGGAAAGTGAAGCAAAAGACTTCTCAAATTTAAACTTGAAACAATTGGACGGCGCTGGACTTTGGGTTCTCGAAACTGATGCAGTTTTGAGCATCACAGAGTTGTGTTCACTTTAACTGTGGCACCAGGCAGAGCGCTGTGGTCTTGTGCCCAAGGAGACAGAGACAGCCAGGCGCGTCAAAGGATGAAGGATAGATGGTGGAACAGCTGTTCCTGACACGAGATGTGACAAACCATACTGTTGATGTCAAGGTGTTCTGCTTGAAACTTGTTTCTTCGCAGAGTGTTTCGAACGTCTTGTCACAACATTCCTTGTCGGGATTTGATCAGGCAGATTCTTGCGGAGGAGCAACGAAAAGTTGCCGCGCTGGAAGGTCTCAACGAGGTGGGCGTTGGTGATTCAAATCACAACATGAGCTATGGTCAAGACAGGAAAGTGACCATACCCAGGGACAGTCATTGAAAGGAAATTGCCACAAGCAAGTGAAGGAGACGATAAGGGGATGAAAGGGAAATGATAAGGAGGTATAGTGACTATCTCAAATATTGCAGTTGCCTGCAAAGGAACTTGGGTCCCCCCCTTTTTTTCTAAATCAGGCAATTGCAAGCAAAGACACCAAATCTTTGGAAGCAGCAATTCTCGAAGCACAGAATGCCGACTTGGATGCAACCGCTTTTTGGCGAGCAAACAGAGCTTCTATATGTTTTCTGAATTTTTCTGACATATACTCTTCAGAGACAAATCAAGCGACCCTGTTGGATGCATTTTGAATTGCGGTGAATTTTCCACACCTGGCTTGCCAAAGTCGATGGCCAAGGAAGTCAATACTGCAAAGAGCTTGTTAGAATTGGAACTGCAGAAGAAAACAGTGTGGCAAAGACTTCAGAAGGCACAAGAAGCAAGGCCCGGACTCAGACCCAGAAACTCTGACTTTGTATTTTGACTGAAGATTGAAACCATCTGATTTTGTGAGCATGGGTTCTTGCATGAGCCTTGAGCAGGGCCATCAATCCTTTGCGTGAAGTTCTGTCAGAAGCCATGAATCTGGGTTTCGGCCTTTCCGAGAAGCTTTGATGCAGCGAGAAGCATTTGGTATGATTTGGGATGGTTCGGGGGGAACTGGACACATGCTGTGTGTTCCCAAGCCTGTGCACAGAAGTCGTGCATGAGCTGAAGTCCCAGTGTGTCCCAATTATCTTTCTATGCGATGATGCATTTAGGGTGCTTAGTTCTCTTGGACAGTTTGGTTTGAGGCTTGATTTTGTGGAATCTTTTTCAGCTGTCTGTCTGATTTGATACGTACCCTTGGCAGCACAAGGCTCGCGCCAGCACAAGCCGTTCTGAAAGAAGAAGAGCGAAAGGAAGCAGCACGAGAAGCTCTTGCGGAGGCGGTTTGTCATCCCCTAGATAAAGCTACGCTGCTTGACTGAATTCAAAGAACCCATGGTGTTCTTTTGTGATGACTTGCTTCAAGAAATCGTCAACATACTCAGATTAACAATGAAATCGATCTTCAGGTTTCTTGAGTTTGTTACTTCTTAATATATTACTATATGTTACTTAGCGGCGTTCCAAGGCTAGAAGCTGCATTGAGGGAGGCAGCAGAGTGTGGCCTCACGGAGCAGGAAATGCTCGCAGCCAAGGCCGGATTCTCTTGGTCACAAGAAAATTCCATTTGTTTACAGCTGGGTCATACTGGGTCCATAATCAAATTTGTTTGATGATTTTGTGTTCTACATCTGTATCCTTCCCAGGATGCTCTGCAGCTAGCGCAACGCTTGGTGGAGACCCGCGCTGAACTGGAGTCTGCGGTCCGCTGCCGCGATCCTTCAAGGCTGACGGATTCATTCTGCGTCGGAGTGTGGAGATGCAGCGGATTTCAGTGAGATGTATGTCATGGAATGCTGGTGATTGATGAAGTTGATGTAAATTAATGATGAGAATGTAGGAGAAATGGGCGAATGAAGGTTGACACTAGGGGATGAGCGGGGTGACAACCAACACGGGAATCCCATGGAATCCAGGCTGGTGGCTGCCATTGAGAAGGGTCAGCAGTATGGCTTGGAGCGCCATGAGTTGGAGCCAGCAGAGGCAGTTCTCAAAGAGGTACGACCACAGCGAGTTTCATCCAAAACTGCAGAATGCACAACACAAACACTGACATGTTGTGTGAATATGGGTGATACATATACGATTCGGATTGACTAGGTACATATTTGCTACATATTATGTATACATAATTCCTGTACATAGTGTATACGAAAGCACAAACTCATGTATGAATATTCACTTACATTGAGATACCATAAAAAACCTGCTACTGCCAAAGCCTTGCATGCAGTCTCAAGTTGGATATTTGCCGGAACGTATCGCACTTTTCCCTCTTTGGCTGAGCTTCCATTTCACTTGCAGTAGGCTTGGGTCGAGCAAGCAAGAAAATCGCTCAAGAAGGCCATCAGCGAGCAGGTTCCTTTGATGCTTTGGTTGTGTGAGAACCAGCAAGACAAAAAGGAGATAACAGTCAGTAGGTAATGTATTACATAGTGCCAGTGCTTTTGCGGAGGCACGTTTGATTCCACGGGACCAAAACAAATTGAACTTCAGTTGCGCAGAATTATCACAAACTCGCTCGCGGAAGCCCGCAGAAGGGTTTATCTCTGAAGTGCTTCAAGGAAGGCTTGCCGTCGCGGAAGCCGGACGGCAGGTTTTGCGGAAGAATTCCAGTCCTTAAACTTGGATAGACCTTTGGCTCGATCTCTTTTGTCCAATCACCTGTGACTTGCATCGCTTGCGACTGAGGATGCCAGGGCTCTTTTCCGAGCTGTTGCAGAAAGCGAAGCTGTTGGTTTGGAACCAGAGGAATTGGACGAGGCCAAGCGTGTCCTGGAAGAAGAAGCTGCTGCGGCCACGAAGGCGGCTGCAAATGTCCTTTCGTTGGTGTCAGATGTCAAAAGTCAAGAAAGGAAAGGAAGTTCTACAGAAGTAGAGTAAATGAATGAAATAGATGAAATAGATGAAATGAACGAAGTAATGAAATGGATGAACCAGGATTCCAAACTATTTGCATCAAGCCGTACCCGTCTCTGCAAGGAGGCTGAGCAGAGATTGGAGAAGAAGGCGTTGCTGCTACCCGCTGCTGAACTCACCTTCGAAGTGGCCCGCCCTGCCCTTGCCGCTGAGGACAGGATGCAGCAATTCCAAGTCGTTAGTGAAAGATGCCTTTACCTAGTTTTCTTCTAACACCTGTAGACCTGTGTGGACCTATGTGGACCTAGGGTTTGATAGCAAAATTGAAGACTCGCTCAGGGCTATGGAGGATTTGACTGGAAAGTCCGCGAGAATATTGCATTTTGCACTGTGGCTGTGGGTCAAGAGCTTGCATCTGCTTTGGAGAAAGCATGGTTTACGAAGAAGTCGAGCCTTGCCATGGCTTGATTCATGTTTTTTTTGTATTTTTTCATCATTCGATTCTGGACCGCCAATGGATCTGTGTATAGTATTCCCAAACTGAGGAACATATTAGACGAGCTTTGCCAAAATCTACGCAGCTGCCACATGTCATCGATAGGGAAACTTTGCAAACCAGAAGCATCTCGGCAATGGGGACATGTTTGAAGCACATTTGGTTGTCTTGCAAGCTCTGCCCGACGAACTGGTGAATGTTGGAGCGTGTTGGAGTCTTGTCTTGAGGCCCTGGACAAGCATATTTTACTAAAGCTGGGCAGAAAGCTTAGCCTTCGGACCTTTTGCCTTGTGATTAAGGAACTGTTTGCAGCATTGGGCGGAGTGCAATGTCATGGTAGTACTGCATATGGCTTGGAGCATTCAGTTTTTCCCAACCTGCAGCACTTGAGGTCTTGACTTGAAAATGCATTGCGATCCCAGCTCGCCTGAAAGCTGGGCAAGCTCACCCATCGCCCTGGCAGCCATGCTATTCTACACACAGCCACTGTCGCCGCAATGGAGCCATGTGTGGAAGTCCCAAGTGTTCATGACCTTGGTAAGATCTGAAGCTATCTGAAGTCTTTTTTGCAGATTTGGAATCCCAGGCAAGACGTTGACACTGACCGAGCCTTGCTCTTTCCAGACTGTCCATCATCTATTGTGGGTGCGCAGTTGTTCAAAGAACGCAAAGAGGCATGGGGACCGACAGTCGTGCATGAACGTGAGCTGTGATCAAATTCTTGCCAAAAAACAGGCGTCCACATGTTGAGGTAGAAACCTTGTGATTGGATGCAGTCAATCTTTGTCAACTTTGATACACATACACATCAAGTGTACGTTTCCTTGCAACGTGGAGGCCTATGATGCTTACAGACTGCGAACGACCTCTCTAGGGAGCCGGAATCCAATGTTGTTCACCGAGGCACAACACAGGATGACGTGGAACTTGAAGACATGTACAACAAGTTCAATGTTCGAGATGGAAACCGCCTTAGACAGTACGTATAGCAGTGTGTCCACACATGGTGTGACCCAAACATAATGGTTTATCTACTAGGATAACATAGGTTGGGTTCGTGGCACCACATGGACCCATCTGGTAGCACTTTCGCAAAGCCCAGAGTCTTGAGCGCAGGTCAGCCACGTGGCTACAGCGGTGCTTGAGTCTGCGCTGCGGGGTCTTCAGGCTTGGCATAGCCGCAATTTTTGGTTTCTCAGAATAGGGGTACCTAAATCATCGCGGTACACCAGTTTTTGGACAAACCCACATGTGACCAAATCTGCTAAGTGCTACTTTAAAAAACATCCAACATGAATTATTTATAGCAATAATACGGCAACCATTTTGGGGGGTTGCCCCTATTTTGAGAAACAACCCTACGGTCATCCTTTAAGTGGATCATGGGACGAACATCATGGAGAGACATAGTTGATGGATGTTGATGATATGATAAACTTACGGTAAATTAAGCTCTGGGTTGAGGAACATTCGCAAACTAGTGATATGGCATACTAGACGAAGAGAATTGAATATACCTTCGGTATGGTCATATGGTCATATGATCAATCTTTAGGGGCACCCTTCAGAATGGAATTGTCCTCCAATGGTAGGGGTATATGGATAACTTCTAGTAAATCCCTGATTGTCGAACGACGATTCCCGTCCATGCCAGATACAAGGTGACCATGTTCAGGAGGAGACTTTCCTCTCATCTTCTCTCATCTTCCACTGGCAGCCCAGTGTCTTTCAGGCTCCAGACGGAAGTGCAGAGCGACCTTCAGCGAAATGGGTGAAAACTGCTTGTCTTCTCAGCCACTGGAGCTGAAAGAGCTGAAAGAGCTGAAATCGATGTGAAAATGGCTGTAGAAAGAGCTGCAGTTCATGTCACCCACGGGGCCGCACCTGAAGCCTTGGCTCAGGTTCCTGCCGACAGAAATTGGAAGACTCAAAATCCCTCACGAGGATTTTGATGAACCCTGCTTGAAGAAGCAAAGAACTCTGCAAAGCTTCATTTTACAACATCTTTGAAGTATACTGGAGTCTGTTGTGAGTTCTTGTTGAAGTGAGTTCTGCCTGTACCGAGGAATGTCTCGGACCGGGGAATCCAGGAGCTGAGGAAAAAGCAGAAGGACCCGCAAAAAATTGTCCATGCCTTTTGATACATAGCAACTTGTTTCCATCCTGGGAATGTGCGCAGGTGCAGGTTCTGTGTTTTCTTGAATGGATGTGAGGAAGACATCATTGTTTGTCCTCAACTCCTGAGCACATCCTCTAATCCTGATTATGTTGAGAAGTACCTCTCCCTGGGTGCATCTTCCTTGGAGAAGCATGTGATTTTGACCATCAGTCGCTTGGCTTGACAACCAGGTTTCAAGCTCAACAGATCCAAGACATTCCAAGACTGTGAAGCTTGTGTTGTGACAAGTGCCGCGTCGGCCTCACAAGGAGCAGAGAACAAAGTGATTGCACTCTTTGATCCAAGGTAACGTCACAGAGTGCCTCGATGTCTCAGCTGTTAGCCAATATCCAGAAGAGCACGAATCTTGGCACAGGAACATAGCTGCACTGTTTATTCTCAGGATGACCTGGCTGCACTCAGATCGCAATAGAAGCATTGTAGCACACATTGAGCAGGTGCCGGCTGAAGTGGCGGATCCCCATGGTGCACTTTTGATGCAAGTTTCCTTTGGGCCATGCTAAGTCATCACAGCCTCACTTTGGAAGAGAGCTTCGAACATCACTCTGCATATCCTTTGTGAAAGGTGAGGGGGCCTCATGGTGTATCGATGAGAAAGGACCTCCCAAGACCGACAGCCACAAGAAACAGTTTCGGGGCGGTCTCCCCATACCTACGACAACCACCAAGCTGCTGACCTCGAAGAAATTACAACTCAGCAGGTGAAAGCTTTCCCTTTTTAAACGGACACGAAATGATTCTGCTGTAAGCATCTTTCATTCAGATTTCTGTTAGCATCCTTAAAGCAATCAGACTCACCCCCCACATGGCAACAGTGCCAGACAACACATCGACGATGTCAAACTAAATTTTACATAGATTTATGTACAAAGCAAGGTTGGATGTACATAGTCCAATAGGTTAATGCAACTTAATGCATATGTTTTTAAGATCATGTAATTCAATGCACATGTTTGATTACAGTTGCTTCTGAAAGCTCCAATTCCTGGTCATCGCCCGGAATCTCCCAGAGCCGAGGAAGTGCTGATTCCTTTTCTATCCGTTTTGAGGGTGCAGGATATCTCCTTTGGAGCTGGTCAACCCACGAGGGTGCGATGTCAATTCCAGGGCCTGCATCTCAGTACGTCTTTGTAGAGGCTTTTTGACTTTCATCCCAGTACTTCTCTTATGACTTGGCAGCCGAGTGAAAAAGTTAACATTAGCAAATATGTTTTTTTTTTCCTTGAATTGAATTGTATGTGCCGGTGCACCTTCTATGGGAGCACTGCATTGATTTTAAGGAGGAAACATTGCACACTTGCCACAGCTGTCCTCAACTTTCATCGGTGACGCAGTTTTTAGATGTTGCAAATAGCTGTTTGGCAGAAAGATATGAGCCATGATTTTAAGGGATGTCCATGAACCAGTCAACATCGTCAATTGTGTTTGATTCTAACACTGTATTAACTTGTTATTTATTCGTTCATTTATTTCAGTATTCTATTTTCGTTATTTGGATAATTGTGAAAGTCTATATATTGCTGGGCGATAGTTCCCACTATGAGGAGTTTCGACTAAATCTATTGCGTGCATTGTGAAGGCAAGTTCTGTATATGTACTCCACTACAGTCAACCCTGGAAAGAGTTTGATCGTTGACAATCTAAGGATGGGGGGCAATCAGTTTTAAATTATAAGCCCAGTCATAGTCATATTAAGGTATACCTAAGCCCATCACACAGTGGAAATAATGACCATAACAACGATAATAAATTAATGAAAACCATATTGACGCTCTCTCAGGATGTATGCTGAGCCCTCGCTTGAGATCCGCCTGTCTGTCTGACCTGACCATGGCTTCCTATGAGCTCGTCCAAGGCACAAGAAAACATAGGAGCTCCTACTATTCAAATTGATTGACACAGGATTCCCATGTCCGGAGAGGGCTTCATATCAGCGCAGTAGAACTTGCAAGATGTGGAGCCCTTGCAGATGAAAATCCAATTGTTGCAGACCTGCAGGTCTGGATGATGTGCAAGTACCAAGTCCGCTATCTGTGAGTCTGGGCCAATCGAAAACTGGTGGAAACTTGGCAGCAACTAGATACGATGGCACAGAGTTCTTTCGGCTTTGTTGGGCTTTGAGTTATGACAATTTATGGCATGTCTTGCAGATCTTGCAGATTGCATTGGCTTGCCTTTGTCCAGACTCCAAGTTTTGCTCAAGGACCGAACTCGCGAGAGCCTACTCAGTTGCTTGGAGGAACGCAGCGAAGCTGCTTGTGTTGCTTGTGTTGCTTGTGTGAGCAGAAGGTGAAGTCAGAGGATGCCTTGCTATGAGTCTTGATGAGTCTTTACGAGTCTTTGTGGGTCTTCATGAGTCTTTAGGAGTCTTGATCGATGCATTGCAACCATGCAAGTCAAACAGTCAGAATCGATGAGGTATAACAGCAAGGTTTTCCAAACCCTGGTGCATGCATTTGAAGCTTTGGACCGACGTGGTGCTTGGATGATCAGCTATGCAGATTACTCGTGGGCACAGGACTGCCTCTCCCACCCTTGTCCAACCACTTAGAAGCCGAGACTTGCAAAGAGAGACGGAGACACAACGACCAACAGCATGTTGCCACAGGAAAGGTCCACAGCTCAATGAATTACAATCCTGATCAGCTATTGCTGCTATTGCTTTCACATTTGAAGCATTGTCAAGTTTCTGGCTAGGACACGCTGGCAAGGACACCGGACGGATACTGCCTGACAACTGTTTTTGCAAAATGAAGGTTAATGAAAAACGCTGACTTGTGTTGTACACACAAGCTAGCCACAAGACACCACAAGAGCCGTCCAAGGTTTGCCATGGCCCTCCTTTTCATCTTAGAGTCTTCCTATGTCAGTAGTAAACTCATCTTCCTCATCCCCAGCGGTCCCCAGCCCCTCTTTGGGGTGTGATCAGACTGTGCAACTTGTCTAAGACCGTTAATCATGCCCCAGTAGCCTCGGTGTCAAGCGGATTCTTCGAAAACTTACGGGGCAGTCACCTCAGGAAACTGATTCAACTGAATGGATTGGATCAAAAGACTAAAAAAAACATAGACAGACAGAGAGAGAGACACTGTGTTGCCAAAGGTCACTTCATTATGTTTATGGAAATTACATGAAATCAACTCAGTTTCTCTGAGGCACTTTGCCAACAGCCATCTTGACCTGACCCTCCAGAAGTTCTTTGTCCTGACCTTGCCTGGTGCAACAGCTCATTGGCTGCATGAGGTCAGCATTTTCTTGGGGCTGCAAACATAGGGTCAGCACCTGTAGCTTGATGTAGGAAGGGGTCTTCATCAAGACGTGGATGTCGTAAAGAAAGCACGGACAATTACAATCCGAGAAAGGATTGAGGCAATGTTGAAACAAAGTTGGATTGTGATAGATTAGGATTGAGATGGATGGATTCTGATGGATTGATGTTATATAAAACAAATTTGAGATGAGCAAACCCAGGATGGACAACTGGAGCGTGCCTTTCGCTGGACGGCGCGATACTTGCGAAATACCGAGCCGCAGCAGCTGGAAGACACCCAAGTGACTGAGCCTAACCGCAGCGTTTTAGACTCTTATGAGTTGCTGATATTTTGTTTGAGTTTGTGAACTTTGCGGCTATCAACTTTACCTTCAAATCACAAGTCGATACAAAATGGGTGGCAGCAATCTCCGAATGGCAGGTCCCCTGCTTGCTTTGAAGCGATCATACAATATTTTCGTCACAACATTCGAGGGCTTCAATATGTTTCCATTAAATGTGCACCATTTTGATTCTCCATATTCGATTTTTTCATTTCATTGTGCACCATTTTTATTCTCCAAATATCTAAAATTCGAGGGGTTTGCCGGGTTTGCTCCTCTTTCGAAGTGTTCTTCCGATGAAATTCGGCACTGTCAAGGCCAACAGCCCTCAGTCACCTCAGACGCCAGTGATTCGCACCACAACTCCCAGACATCCACGCCTTCAAACATGGCGGTGATGTGAACCTACCTTTGGGCTGGGTCCTTTGCCGTCGTGAAGCATTTCACATTCTAACATACATTGCAAATCATCGGAAACAAATAGTTGTAGAGTTGCAGAATCATTGGTTTGAATATGTTTGAATTGGTTTCCGCGACCAAAGGCTTGAAAGCACACTAGCTGAGCTAGCTGTCAGCTAGCACTGAAAACGCACCCTCGCAGACACGCTAAGCTTCTCTGCGAGATTCGTGGCACTCGTGATGCCGCACATTATACACAGCCACCAGTTGGCTTGTTCTGCGCAAAGAGGCAGTCCATTTGTTAATGTGGTAGTATCGGTATCTCTCAAAAAGAGCTTATTTAAAGATGCTGCACTTTACTCAGCAACCCTTCAAGAGGGAGCTGGGTCTTGGATAGATCTGGATGCCAGCAATTCAGCAGACATGGAAGATCATAGAAGTCTGTAGCATCCTTTGATATTTTTACATATTTGTACAAAGTATGAGTAGAAGACGAAGCGACTGATAGTTGATTCCATGCGTAACGGTGCGTAGCAAGTGCCTCCCGGAAGACATTAGAGACGTCAACTTGATGCATGATTCACAAACACATGAAATTATATGAATTATACAGAAAGACATTGATACAGAATATATCTATACATGAAAGATACTTATGTCCGCATATCAACATGAGTTTTTTCACAGCTGCCAACAGCACTAAGTGGCCAGTGTAAGGTCCGAGTTTTGCAGAACTACGCATTTGGTTCGCTAATACACTGCCAGTGTATTGTTTGCTGGGTTTGCTGGCATTTGGTTCGCTAATGCAAAACCTGCTTGCGGCAGAAAAGGAAAAAGCAGCTTGCAGCTCAACGAACGAGTATTGAAGTAGACCTGTAACCTTCAACATCATATCACTGGCCTCCAGTGACTTTGGGTCAGTTGCAGCTTGCTTTCGCTGATACATCAAAGCTTCAGTGTTTGCGAGTTGTAAATGAACACACACACACAGTGTAGTGTAACTACGACCTTTGCTGGCACCCCGGTCACTGTCAATCCTAACACCAACTCTCATGACAAGCCAGATGTATGTATCACAAAAATATCAATAACGTACAGTATACGTAGATAGATTCAGTTTACAGTTTCTTATTTCGAACTTCCACGCAAACCTGCAGCCCCGACGAATCCATGCAGCTGCCCTAGCATTCTCTGAAAGAAACGTCCGCAGGGTTCGTGACTTGCAGAATTGCACCAGAGAAACATAGCAAGGAATGCTTCATATTGCACAGTGAAGCTGAAGGACCTAGAAGGAAACCGAAAGTAAAGCCAAAGAAACCGAAGAAACTGAAGCAACGTGACAGCCTGGGCAAAGCAGCAAGTTGTGAAGTTTCACTGCTTTCCGTATGAGGCCTGGCAGCTTGAAAAGGAAGAACAGTGACTGCCCTCAACTCTACTCGCACAAAGAGGCTGGGAAGCCATGGGGAAGTCGTTGAAGCCATGGGAAGCCATGATGTGTTATTCTTTCTCTTCTTTTTGGAAAGTGGTGTTGTGGGGGTGAATTGTCAGTCTTTCAATTTGATATAATCTGATATTGTTTCACGTTGGTTGTTAAGAACTTTGATTCAGAGTAGACAAATTTGCTCTGTGCTGCCTCACTCAGGTGTACAAATTGGTGCGGGAACGAAAGATTCATTTGGCAGAGGCTACGAAGAAGTGCAAACACACTCTATTTCAGGCCTTGAATTCTTTTGAATATTTGTACTGTATAGGTATTTGTAGATGTATATTGGTATCGATATACGCATATACATGAGTGCACGCAGAGATGCATACAAGTTCTTGTAAGTTTTCCAACGGCTAGGTGCCACCGGTTGGAACCAACTTGGTCCTCAAAAACAGATTTTGAAGAGTTGGTTGTTGGATTCTGCACGGGAAATGCTGATGAGGACTGAGGACTGAGGACTGAGGACTGACCGCGGCATTTGGCTCAGACAGATCACTTTGCAGATGAAGCTGATGACAGACAAAGCAGACAGGGCCTTTTGTTCCATTTGCCAAGACAGGCCAGGTATGGCCAGGGATGGCTAGGGATGGCTAGGGATGTATAGGGATGTATAGGGATGGCTGGGGATGGCATGGCTAGGGATGGGTAGGGTCGAGTTGAATCATGGCTTAAGTACGGACTTAAATTCCAGTGGTGGAAGCTGTGTCTTGGTGGTTGTTGGTTGCAGGGGGCGGAACGTGCTCCGTGCAGAATGCGGCGACGTTTTCTGCGCTAGTTGTGTGCTCGGTGCTGAGTTGACACACGTGCATGCATGTGGTGCACGCATAGAAAAATGCATCCAGCATTTGATCAGATGTAAGATGCCATGACCAGCTTGGTCCAAAGTGGTTCTTGTCATCAAAGGTCAAAGCACATAAAATTCACGGACTTCGGCAAGCCTGCTTTGTGTCCAAATTGCCGCGCTGTTATTCAAGAGCTAAAGGGTGAAGATTCTTCATCACAAGACGCGCCTCATTCGCACTTTGCTGGTTGAGGTGAGGCGAGACAGTTTTTGAAACTATCTCTCTCTCTCTCTCATATGAATTTGTACAAATTCTGTTCGACATGAGAAGCTAGCAGTCACTGAGTGTACTTTGATGTACATTGTGAATCATTGTAATTTGGAAAGGTGGAAGTCATCATAGGTGTAGGTGTAGACACACATGCATGCACGGACATGCGCCAACAAACATGCACCCTCCTGTATTGCGTGACCTCAGAATGTTTGACTCGGCAGTCCCAACCTATCAACTTGAAGGAATGCGGTGGCAATCCGTCTCCTTTGAAGCAGACCTGTGGAATTGTTTTTCAGCTCAGGTCTTCAATGTGCGCTATAAGAACATCCACTTCAGAGGTGGGATCAGCATGGAAGCAGTGTTGATTCCGTGGTTGGAGTGACGGGACATTTCTGCGAAATAGATCACATTTTCATTGAACATTCAGCGAAGCCTCCTGTCCCTTGGCCTTGCCTTAGGCCTCCAGCTACAAGAAGGACAAGACTTATACCAGCTCGTGGGTGAGCTCTTTGGCGCCTTGCCTTTAGGGAGCCGATAGGATCCGATAGGCCTAGGCCGACGGGCTGAAGAGGAGACTGGGAGATGACGACTTGACTCGACTTGACTCGACTTGACGGCCTGGATTCCATGGTCGATCCATGGTGGATGCTAGGCCTGGAAGCTGGAAAGCTTTGGCGGCTGCGACTGATTTGTCGCGGCGCAGTGGTGGATCCAACAGCACGACCAAGACAGCTGGGACGCCAACCGTTGCTGATGGTTGCTTTAGCTGCAAGAAAATCAAGTGATGGGAACTGCGGTGCAAAGAGAAAGGGACGAGAAAAACGGAATCGGACTAGAGAAACCATTTCCTGACTAGAGAAACCACATATGAAATCCTGCTTTGGTTTGAGAATGGAAGTCCCGACAGGTATGTAATTGTTTGTACAAGCAGATCCGTGAGATCTAAACACTACAGTAAGCCTCCGGCATTTTGCTGCAATGGGCCAACTTGAGGTTGTGTTTTCAAGTGAGGACGGGACAAGTGGGGCCATTGCAATTGAAAGCCTTCAAATCATCCTTGTTGAGGTGTATGTGGACCATGCATTGAAGACAGCTTGGTCACTCTTCATTGCTTCATAGTCCTTCTTTGGGCTTTACTCCTTTGGGCATATCCCAGTCTTGCATGAACTTCAAACCAAATGGTGTGCTCTGGCAGTTTGCAGGGGATCAATCTGCACCCTGAGAGGACGTCGAACAAAGCATCTTGCAGCGAGCCAGTGATTGGTTCTCCTCCTGGTGGGACAAAGATTGAATGTTCCACACAGATTCAGAACTTTCGCGAAGCAAAGATTTTATGTCCATGCTTTTCAACAGCCCGGATGGAGGAGCAGATGCGCTGGAGTCCGCTGGAGGAGCTGTCCGCCTTGGCCCGCGTTGATGTCGTTGATGTAGCTTGGAGCCCGGTTGATCAGCTGACTTCGTTGCAGCTGGCAGCGAAACGGTCATGGAGCCTTGCGCTGGGTCACTGCCTATCAGACCTAAGTGACTGCCCTTGATGCAGACCGATGGTCACCGTATGCCTTCACAGAGACCCACCAGTTGGGGCATCACCGCAATGCTGCTGCACACTGCTGCTGTGCAGCAGAACTACCAGAAGCTCTGGCATCTGCTGGGTTTGCCGAGAGGAGAGCAAGAAGACTTTGACAAAGTCCTCTGCTTGGACTTGGATCTCCTAGCGCATGACAGCTGCAGATCCTTGGCCAAGCTGTTCCAAGTGTGTGGGCTGGCGGCCATGAAGTGTGGCCCACCCATCCCGTCGCCTGGCGCTCGGGTGCCCTGTGCGTGGATCTGGCGGCACCCCACTCGGCAACAAGGAGATTCGCTTTTGCAGCATCAGCACGAGTCTGGAATCCATGCAGGGGTCATGCTGTTGAAGCCAGACAGGGTTGTTTTGAAAGATGATATCGGAGGTGCATGACTACGACCACCCTCAGTAGTATGGCACTTACGTGCCTGAGCAGAAGTACATGTCTGGGTTCCATGGTACAACCAGTGGACCCATCCGTCTCGCAATTTTGAGATTGACAAGAGATGATTCCTCAGCTTCGAAACAGGGGCACAGGTCAGCGGTGCAGAGCGGTGCAGAGCGGTGTGGTTTGGCATTTCTGTCGGAGAGCACCGGGAAGCGCAGAGAATCGCGTCGATGTCGAAGGCCCCAAAGGCGACTGGCACTGCCTAGGGGATGCCAATGGATGCCATGTTGGAGCAGTGGAGCTGGTGCAAATCGTGCTCCAAACTCAAGGCATCGATGTGGTGAAGCTTTGGGCGCCCCTGACAGCCCGCAGCTGAGCTGGCCTCGTTCAGATTTTGCTATGGAAGAATCGGGGCAAAAAAGGTTTGACGACACACAGTCATCACAAAATGGTCGATGCAAAGGAGGCCATTGATCCAGACATAGAAAGACATTGGCGGCCAGTGAGCATGGCCAGTTTCAAGGAAGTAGAAGTTCCATGAAGTCCCACTATGTCAAGCGAGGAGAGAGATGACACGGGAGAAACGGCCTTTGATGTTTCTCTCCCGATCTGTCAGTGCCTCCTGCAAGTTACCCGAATTCCTTGTTCTGACGAATCATCAGCAGGAAATTGCACGAAGTTGCAATGCCAAGTGTGTAGCTCCCAGATAGACCTCTGAGAGAGAGCGAAAAAGACGAAAGACGCTAGCTTGTGGCAAGATTCACAGAAACAAGAGATGCATAGAGAGAGCAAGTTTGGAGTGTCAGAAATCACTGAATTCTTGTGCAGGAACTGTTTAGCCTTGCGCAGAGCCTCAGTGAAGGCCAGATGGGATGACCGGAAAGTCGACCTGCGATTACCAGTACATACAACATAAATGAGATTTCTGAAACCGACCTGACCACTCATGTGCGCATGATGGTACATGGCTTTCAAATTTGGACATTTGTTTTCTTCCAGGCACCTATATAACTGTGAGGTGGCCAGAAAGAGATGACTGGGAGTCAATTTATATATATATATATATAGCGACCTACTGACACTTAGAATAAGTTTTGGAAAAAATTTGGAAAAAAATGTTCCACGAGGCGATTATACTTAGAACTGCAGTTAAATGGATACTTAGAATAAAAATTAGAGAAAAATAGAGTACTTCTGGAAGTTGAAGATGTTGTGACCACATTTCTTCACAATATACGCTTCCCGTCAGCATTGAAACAACACTAGAACATTGCAAAACACATGACAAAACTACATGTGGGGCATATTTTCCCTTGTCATTTACCATCGATGCCTCAATTTACCTTATATACCCCCTCCTTGCAAAAATAGATACACAAATAATTATACAATATCATTATATAATACGAAATACTGGCAAATTCAATGCAAATAGAAGATTTAATGTATATACATATATGTATATATCTATTTATTCATGGAAGTAATAATTGTATTATATGATGAAAAAACATAACTACACATATATATACATATATAAATACATATATATATATATTTGATTTGCATATATAAGAGAAAAGATGTTCATATATCAATAATGTCACATAGGTCAACAAGTCTATTGATAGTCTTTACTGCTTTGGCCTATTTGACAGAGATGTTCTAGTTAGTACTGGTTCTACCCGAGGTTCCGGAGGGGTTCTAAGTATCAAGGTCCCCCACTGAAAACGGCCATCGGAGATAGCTAGAGGCTTGTGCCGCCCCATGGTAAAAAGGGAGAGGGAACATCATAAAGAAAGCCTACGCGGTTTCTTCGATTGTCAAGTTCTTTGTATCGTTCCAATATCTGATGATCTATTCATAGCCATTCTGCTCTGGTGCATTTTGCGGGGATGTTACTGGTTCTACCCAAGGTTCCTGGGGGTTGTTCTAAGTATGGAGTTCACCAACTGAATAGGGCCGTCCGAGAAGCTAAAGGCTTGTGCCTTTCCATGGCAAAAAGGGAGGAGGAACATCTGAAAAGAAAGCCTACTCAGTATCTTAGATTGTTGGGTTTCTTGTACCATTCCGATATCCTTTGATATATATAGAGTGATTCTTGCTTTGGCAAATCTAGACAGGGATGTTCTAGTTAGTTCTGGTCCTACCCAAGGTTCCGGAGGGGTTCTAAGTATCAAGGTCCCCCACTGAATACGGCCGTCGGAGATAACTAAAGGCTTGTGCCGCCCCATGGTAAAAAGGGAGAGGGAACATCAGAAAGAAAGCCTACGCGGTTTCTTAGGTTGTCAAGTTCTTTGTATCGTTCCGATATCTGATGATCTATATATTCATAGCCGTTCTGCTCTGGTGCATTTTGTGGGGATGTTACTGGTTCTACCCAAGGTTCCTAGGGATTGTTCTAAGTATGGAGTTCACCAACTGAATAGGGCCGTCCGAGAAGCTAAAGGCTTGTGCCTTTCCATGGCAAAAAGGGAGGAGGAACATCTGAAAAGAAAGCCTACTCAGTATCTTAGATTGTTGGGTTTCTTGTACCATTCCGATATCCTTTGATATATATAGAGTGATTCTTGCTTTGGCAAATCTAGACAGGGATGTTCTAGTTAGTTCTGGTCCTACCCAAGGTTCCGGAGGGGTTCTAAGTATCAAGGTCCCCCACTGAATACGGCCGTCGGAGATAACTAAAGGCTTGTGCCGCCCCATGGTAAAAAGGGAGAGGGAACCTCAGAAAGAAAGCCTACGCGGTTTCTTAGGTTGTCAAGTTCTTTGTATCGTTCCGATATCTGATGATCTATATATTCATAGCCGTTCTGCTCTGGTGCATTTTGTGGGGATGTTACTGGTTCTACCCAAGGTTCCTAGGGATTGTTCTAAGTATGGAGTTCACCAACTGAATAGGGCCGTCCGAGAAGCTAAAGGCTTGTGCCTTTCCATGGCAAAAAGGGAGGAGGAACATCTGAAAAGAAAGCCTACTCAGTATCTTAGATTGTTGGGTTTCTTGTACCATTCCGATATCCTTTGATATATATAGAGTGATTCTTGCTTTGGCAAATCTAGACAGGGATGTTCTAGTTAGTTCTGGTCCTACCCAAGGTTCCGGAGGGGTTCTAAGTATCAAGGTCCCCCACTGAATACGGCCGTCGGAGATAACTAAAGGCTTGTGCCGCCCCATGGTAAAAAGGGAGAGGGAACCTCAGAAAGAAAGCCTACGCGGTTTCTTAGGTTGTCAAGTTCTTTGTATCGTTCCGATATCTGATGATCTATATATTCATAGCCGTTCTGCTCTGGTGCATTTTGTGGGGATGTTACTGGTTCTACCCAAGGTTCCTAGGGATTGTTCTAAGTATGGAGTTCACCAACTGAATAGGGCCGTCCGAGAAGCTAAAGGCTTGTGCCTTTCCATGGCAAAAAGGGAGGAGGAACATCTGAAAAGAAAGCCTACTCAGTATCTTAGATTGTTGGGTTTCTTGTACCATTCCGATATCCTTTGATATATATAGAGTGATTCTTGCTTTGGCAAATCTAGACAGGGATGTTCTAGTTAGTTCTGGTCCTACCCAAGGTTCCGGAGGGGTTCTAAGTATCAAGGTCCCCCACTGAATACGGCCGTCGGAGATAACTAAAGGCTTGTGCCGCCCCATGGTAAAAAGGGAGAGGGAACCTCAGAAAGAAAGCCTACGCGGTTTCTTAGGTTGTCAAGTTCTTTGTATCGTTCCGATATCTGATGATCTATATATTCATAGCCGTTCTGCTCTGGTGCATTTTGTGGGGATGTTACTGGTTCTACCCAAGGTTCCTAGGGATTGTTCTAAGTATGGAGTTCACCAACTGAATAGGGCCGTCCGAGAAGCTAAAGGCTTGTGCCTTTCCATGGCAAAAAGGGAGGAGGAACATCTGAAAAGAAAGCCTACTCAGTATCTTAGATTGTTGGGTTTCTTGTACCATTCCGATATCCTTTGATATATATAGAGTGATTCTTGCTTTGGCAAATCTAGACAGGGATGTTCTAGTTAGTTCTGGTCCTACCCAAGGTTCCGGAGGGGTTCTAAGTATCAAGGTCCCCCACTGAATACGGCCGTCGGAGATAACTAAAGGCTTGTGCCGCCCCATGGTAAAAAGGGAGAGGGAACCTCAGAAAGAAAGCCTACGCGGTTTCTTAGGTTGTCAAGTTCTTTGTATCGTTCCGATATCTGATGATCTATATATTCATAGCCGTTCTGCTCTGGTGCATTTTGTGGGGATGTTACTGGTTCTACCCAAGGTTCCTAGGGATTGTTCTAAGTATGGAGTTCACCAACTGAATAGGGCCGTCCGAGAAGCTAAAGGCTTGTGCCTTTCCATGGCAAAAAGGGAGGAGGAACATCTGAAAAGAAAGCCTACTCAGTATCTTAGATTGTTGGGTTTCTTGTACCATTCCGATATCCTTTGATATATATAGAGTGATTCTTGCTTTGGCAAATCTAGACAGGGATGTTCTAGTTAGTTCTGGTCCTACCCAAGGTTCCGGAGGGGTTCTAAGTATCAAGGTCCCCCACTGAATACGGCCGTCGGAGATAACTAAAGGCTTGTGCCGCCCCATGGTAAAAAGGGAGAGGGAACCTCAGAAAGAAAGCCTACGCGGTTTCTTAGGTTGTCAAGTTCTTTGTATCGTTCCGATATCTGATGATCTATATATTCATAGCCGTTCTGCTCTGGTGCATTTTGTGGGGATGTTACTGGTTCTACCCAAGGTTCCTAGGGATTGTTCTAAGTATGGAGTTCACCAACTGAATAGGGCCGTCCGAGAAGCTAAAGGCTTGTGCCTTTCCATGGCAAAAAGGGAGGAGGAACATCTGAAAAGAAAGCCTACTCAGTATCTTAGATTGTTGGGTTTCTTGTACCATTCCGATATCCTTTGATATATATAGAGTGATTCTTGCTTTGGCAAATCTAGACAGGGATGTTCTAGTTAGTTCTGGTCCTACCCAAGGTTCCGGAGGGGTTCTAAGTATCAAGGTCCCCCACTGAATACGGCCGTCGGAGATAACTAAAGGCTTGTGCCGCCCCATGGTAAAAAGGGAGAGGGAACCTCAGAAAGAAAGCCTACGCGGTTTCTTAGGTTGTCAAGTTCTTTGTATCGTTCCGATATCTGATGATCTATATATTCATAGCCGTTCTGCTCTGGTGCATTTTGTGGGGATGTTACTGGTTCTACCCAAGGTTCCTAGGGATTGTTCTAAGTATGGAGTTCACCAACTGAATAGGGCCGTCCGAGAAGCTAAAGGCTTGTGCCTTTCCATGGCAAAAAGGGAGGAGGAACATCTGAAAAGAAAGCCTACTCAGTATCTTAGATTGTTGGGTTTCTTGTACCATTCCGATATCCTTTGATATATATAGAGTGATTCTTGCTTTGGCAAATCTAGACAGGGATGTTCTAGTTAGTTCTGGTCCTACCCAAGGTTCCGGAGGGGTTCTAAGTATCAAGGTCCCCCACTGAATACGGCCGTCGGACATTACTTTCTGTTATGAATATTGAAATATATACATATAATATATATATATATTTATTTACACGCACACACTCAAAAATATATATG
>VSDK01022402.1:1662-16236 GCA_009767595.1 Symbiodinium kawagutii
TATTTAATTTATTTAATTTTTGAAATTAATTTAATAATAAAATAAATTAAATATTTTCCCATTGAAAAATATTTAATTTTTTTAATTATTTAATTAATTTCAAAAATTAAATAAATTAAATAAATTAAATAAATGTAATATTAAATTATTTCTGGAAATTGGAGTCCTGAAAATAATTTAATAATTAAATAAATTAAATATTTTCCCATTGAAAAATATTTAATTTTTTTAATTATTAAATCAATTTCAAAAAATAAATAAATTAAATAAATTTAATATCAAATTATTTCTGGAAATTGGAATCCTGCAATGAGAAACTATTTTAATCTAAAACGCAGTTTATTTGGAAATGTAGTGACACCAACTCCCAAAATCACATAGACCCAATTATTCCCTCGTACGGGATACCCTCTGGGAAACTAAAATGGCAATGGAAAATCATTACTTTCTATCGGAAACTAGCTATACATGATGGACTTTCCCTTGCCATGTTAGTTTACAAAAGATCACCAGTTTGAGGGGTGCACCAGTTCTGGACAGACCTGTTTCTGCTCGGAACAACGATTCCGTGCTGTCATGATAGTCGATAAATCGATTCTTGTCTTGACTTACTTGGACATGCAGCTGGGCTTATAACCATGGTAAGCTGAACCCTATAAGGTGGCTGAAGCAACCCCAAACTCACCATGGTTAGATCTCAATTACGATACCTGGGACATCCAAGTAGCTGCCATGAGCCACCATCAACAATCGAAACCATTTGCCAACCATGGTCAACCACCCTTGCCCACTTTGATCAACCCTTCCATTGCAAACCACTATTGCTGGCGGTGTCTCAACCATTGTAAACTGATCAACTAGTACGACTACTTGTAAACCAATATTATGGCAGTTAATGGTTCTTAAGTAGTATTGGTTGATGATCAACACCATGACTGATGCTTCACCATGAATATTTGTTAACCCTGGCTATTGATGCTTGCCGCTTGCTCTTCAGGGTGCCATGATGTGCCGTGGCTACGCAATGCTACGCGAATCGCAGGCGGAGCACCTGGCCGAAAGCGAAGTGCACCCCTTGAGCGACGAAGAAGATTGGAACCCAGAGGTCTCGGCTGGCGCAGTGCTGGAGCTGCGAAGGTGATGGCCATCGACCCGGTGTCGACCCTCGAAACAAATTCCCCCTTTGTTCAACAATGGTGAGCTCGTAAGAAACGCTGGATTAGAAATTTCCGCATGGGGGTCACCATCACAAGAATGGCTAGTAGTTCAAATGATAATAGGAATATAATTTCCAAAGGCAGGTTCATCACCAAGAATGGTCAGTAGTTCTCATCCGAACACCATTTTGTTCATGGCACATGGCTCGACCACCCGACCAGGATGATGGGACCCCAAGACTAAAGTCTCCGATCTTGGAAGAAAATCATGACATCCGTATAATGGCTATGATAAGTATGAACCTGTTGATTGATTGCTATATGGCTATGGGTCCATATTAATCAACCAACTAATGGGGGATTTCCACCAACAATAACAGGGAAAACAATGGTTAATGATAGGGGAACCAGGGGAACCTGTTGATTGACTGTACTTATTTTCATACTATGCCATATCCATTGAACATTATGATATTTTAAGCAACAGTATTCATTGAACACTATAACAATTGATTGTAAGTATGATTGCATATATTCCGCATTGTACATTATGATATTTTAAGCCACCACGACAACTCTGAACCTGTTGTTTGATCGGTATCGGAACCTACTGCATATATGCCTATAGTTGCCACGCCATCCATTCCCAAATCACCCAGCATTTGTGGCTAGGGGGACGGCGCCTTCTTGGGTGCAAGTAACCAATTCTTTTCGACAAAGCCACCCGGACATGTTTGAGCATTCTCAATCATGTTCGATCAGGACTGAGCCAACACTAGCCACTGATTAACCACTGATTGGCCACTATTACCTACATCATCAACCTACATCATCAACCACCATCATCACTAAACATCAACCATCATCAACCATCATCACTAAACATCAACCAACAACAATCATCATCACTAAACATCAACCATCATCAACCATCATCACTAAACATCAACCATCAACAACCATCATCACTAAACATCAACCATCATCAACCATTAACAACCATCATCACTAAACATCAACCATCATCAACCATCATCACTAAACATTAACAAGCATCAATAAGCATCAACAGCCATCATAAACCCTCCAGTTTTACCAGTGTCTAGGGCTGCCCACCCAGCTCCACACCATCATTTTGTGCTTCATCGCTTTCGTTTCCGCAAGGCTCCTGCCGCTTGCGTGCCGCACTCTGCAACGGCCAAGGAGGATTCCGAAGGGCCTGGCGGTGCTGGGGGGACCCCCTGTGGATAGCTATGGCAGAACTGGGTCCATGGCACCTATGAGCACCATCCAGGTTGGCCATTAGGGAAACTGCCAGTGACTTGGGGGTGCAGCACGTTTGGAACTACAACTATCCTGGGGTAGATGCTGAATATCTGGACCATTTACCAACAGATATTCAGCATTTTCTCCTGGATCACTGCAGACTCAAGCAGTGAATCTTAACCAGCTGAGTGCCTGAGGGGGTACCCAATTGATGAGGATAACAGCTGTTGCCAGTATATTCTTGGGGCATTGGCCAACATTGCTTGGCACTACCAACAGCATGACCAGTGCTCATTGATGAGCAATTCACCAATTTTGCGCAATGGGTACTGTAATGGCAGATTCGTTTCAATAAACCGCCCCCAGTTAAGCTTAAATAGCTGGTGACCTTTTCCCAACTATTGGGGGGTTACCCGGCTTGTCAAAATGGATGCAACAATTGGTCACCAACTTTATGAAGCCGTCAGTCATGCGGCAATGGGTACCCTGTACCCCAGCTGTTTACATCCCAAAGAAATCCAAAGAAAGCAAATTACTCCAAGTGTTGGGGTGTGTCACCTACTCATTTTTTGATTGATGGATATGGTGGTTTCTTAGAATTGGGGACCCCTTTAAATGGTTGGTTGATTATTATAAATGGTTAATATTGGATGATTTGGGGGGTCCCTATTTTGACAAGCCACCCATACAATTAGTTGGTTTATCCCCTATTCGGTTGGACCATTGGACGGATCTAGTTCACCCTCTATGGTTGATTTCTGGTTGATCCGATTGCAACTAATAATCAGATGATCATATTTAGTTGGTTTTTCCCCTATTCGGTTAATTAATGGTTACCCTCCGCTCATATCAATCATTGCCATCAACCAGCTAATTGACCGTTGGTTATCAACCATTGGTTGATTTTCCTATCAATCATTCACGAGCATTCTCAACCGTTAATCACTTAGTTCGCCATGAGTTGTTAACCATTATGAACCAGTACCAACTGGTGGTTGCGATTTCCTATCATAGGAGGTATGGTGGTTTCTCAAAATAGGGGTACCCCTAAATCATCCAGTTTATCAACCATTTTATAGTGATAAATCATCAATTTTGGGGTTCCCTATTTTAAGAAACCACCATATACCAACTAAGATTACCATCATTGGTATTTCTGGTTCACCATGGTTCTATTACTATAACTGTTCCAACCATCGGTTGAGGTTATATAATAAATTAGGTTCTATCAATCATGAATTGACCAACTATTAGATATACCAACTATGATTCACCAAGCACTCGTTAATGATATTAACCAACTCAAGTTGATAGTATTTTCTATTATTGATTGACCAGCGATATGCATCAACCAACCACTCAGCTGCTTGTTACCTAACCAACGAATGATATAACCTAATTCATTGATGATAATAGTTGGTTAATTCATGATTAGTAGGTTAGTTAATGGTAAGACTCGCAAGGCTTGTAACTAAACGTCAGCTTGGTGAATGCCTTGCCCCAGCTGTGAGGAAGCGGACGGTGTCGTGGTTGTTGATCAACTGCCAGAGCCCTTGCAGAAGATGACGCTGGGCACGTCCCGTGATGGGCGGCTAGCGCGGTAGCAAGGTGTGGAAGTTCATTCAGGTGCATAGAACTGTGAATCTAGACATGTAATGACAGGTATATGAACATGTAATGAATGTATCTATTTATCCATCTATTTAGGTGGTCACCGCTGTCAAGCCATGGCTTGATCTTCCCTCGTGCAACGACCCTACAACAAGCGTATCCCTTCTATGCGGAAACTGATCTTCCAACTGGAGGGCTACCTAGTTTTAGCTTCCAGGAGTGTATCAAAATCCAGGGAGTGGATCGAAGTTTTTCTGGTACCAGGCGAGTTGGGTAGTTGGATGACATGAAAATTGGTAACTAGTAATTACTACCCCCGGAGTGTCTTCTTTCCACTTTGTTTCGTGGCACCATCCAAGATGTCAATTGGTTTCCTTGATAAAATCGAGCAGTCGGCCTGTTGGCACTGCCGTGGCACCTCCAGTGATCAGGCTAACATACCGCTGGTATGGACCCATCACTTCCCATCCTTGGACGCCACACTGCTGGCAAAGCGTTAATGTCGCCGTGCTTCAAGGGGTTAGCTATGGTTAGTTCACCCACCTCATAAGGTTACTTACTATGGTTCTATCCATTCTCAACCATCAACAACCACCAGTATCAACCACCATTATCAATCATCATGACTCGTATCAACCATCATTCACCATCTCATTCACCATCACAAGGCATTTCTTCACCCTGGGAACTCACCACGCTTCCAACGTGAACCCACCCCAGGCGCCCCTCCTCCCGAGGAACCCCGACGTCCTTGAGATGGGCAGATCCGTGTGCCTGGGGAACCTGCGGAACATGCGTCCCTCGGAGCAGCGCAGTGCAGCGGTGGATCACCGGGTTTCGCAGGGCAGCGCAACCCATGAATCACTGAATTGACCAGTAGTGACCATCAATTATTACCATGTTGACTATAAGGTATGGCTATGGGTCAATATTAACCATCAGTATTAATTAAGCAAAAATCATGGGGAAAACAATGGTTCATGATGGGAACCAGGGGTACGGGGTTTTGACACACAGCCGTCTATTGATATTAGTTACCCTGTAATGATTAGTAGTGAACCACATATTGATGAGTGGACATATTATTACCAGTTAATGGCTCCGTGGGATCTATATTAACTGTCAATTCTTGGGATTGGACGGATTGTTCAACATCGATTAGAAACCATTCGTAACCATCATGATGAAGCCACCTGGCGAGCTGGGCAATCACCAATGTATAGTCCAAGAAAATGTTTGGCCATGGACGAATATCCCAACAGTTGGAGTACGTACTTTGGTCCTTTGTAGGATGTCAACACCGGGTTTTTACCCCAAACCTAATAAAAACTTAGTGGTTTCCAAGAAGTTGCCAGCCCCAAAAAAGTCGCTGAGCCGGAAGAAAAAGCAGCGGGCCGAATGGAGTGGACACCACCCTGTGCTCACCAGCAGCTGGCGAACCAGACTGGGTAAGCAGGCTGGTTCGAAGCGCTGAGGCATTGTGAATCTCGAGGAATGGCCCAGCTTCTTCGAAGACATGGAGAAGAACCTGGCCACTTGGCGAACCGCGGCGAGCGAGGTGGAGGGAGGTGAAAGCCGGACGCCCCCGGCCCCTGCTGTTCGCTGGGAACTGGTGTGAAGCTATCATCAACTCGGGGTTCATTCACAGACCTTGTAGGGTTAGTTGCTACAAGGTGGGGCTGTGTTCTGTTAGCTAACTTGATTAATATGCTAGCTACAAGTTCCGGTAGATATAACTAATAGTTAAGTGGTTTATGAACCAACTTATGAAGCTTGGGGGCCTACCTTGAACGATTCTCGTAATTCTTCCAGTTCTAAGACCTACAAAATGAAAGCTTACCCACTTGTAAGTTGTTTAAGTTTCGCCAATTAAGGACCTGATCATATTTTTCATAAGTGGAAGTTGCCTTAGTCATGATGTTCGCCAACTTAGCGAGCTGGTGGACACCACTGATTATGTTCCCAGTGAATCCTACCAACTAATTAAGTGTCTGAATGACCGATAAATCAGAACGGTCAATTAATGGTCCACTAACGCTTCATTCTGAATAACCAATGAAGAATGAGGTGAACAAAAATTCATATTCATCAAGCATTCATAATTTATCTTCGCTCCCTAATACTAATTTGAATCCCTTGCACTATAGTCTTTTTATATTAGTCGAGGGTTTGGTGAAAGAAAGCGGGGAATATTCAATGAACCATTACTCAAACAATAGTAAGTTCATTGAATGATTACTAAACCATTACTAAACCATTTCCAACAATTTTCCCATAACGAAGTATTGTTCAAATACTTAGTATTTCCCATCATGAAAGTATATTCAACTAATGGTTCATTTCATGAAGAAATGAACCGCAGTACAATCTACCATGATATTTACCATCATGAAGAAATGAACAATACTTCATCATGAATGTTTTTTTTTGTATTCTTTAGCGTGTTATTTACCATGATTAATGTTATTAGCATATTTAACCAACAATATCTACCATAATGAATGGTTGGTCACTTCAATGGTTGGTTAAGAAAATATTATTGGCCACCAACCATAATTGATATCATTAAACCGATCAACAGTGAATTATTGGTAAAGCATGCTAATCATATTGATTAATTCTCGACGTTGGTTAATCAACAATATTGTTTACCATTAGTATTCCTTCGTGTTGAAAATCGTATTTACCAACTATAGTATTATTTACCATGTGACCATGAGTAACATAAACTAACCATAACATTTAATATTTACAATACAATATTATTGGGTTGAATAAGTTAAATACAGTAATATTCACCATTAACCTTCATGGTCATATGAACCATTTAGTGAGCAACCATAATGGTTTAATCAATGAACGGTTTATTAACCATTGATATTAATATTATATTCATAATGACATAATGCCAAATATGAATATTAACCATTCCATGAATATTATTAACCATAATGCCAATCATTATATTAACCATAATGCATTGCTTTCTCGACGATGGTTGGTCACTTCATGGTGAACACCTTCCCACGTCCACGTGTTCCGAGGCGGAGGACTGCTCCAAGTACGGCGAAGTCCTCTTTGTGGGCGCCGAACGGACGCTTGGGCGCCCATGAAAAGCAACGAAACGAAAGATAAGAATCCCAAATCTGTGGTCCAGGGTCCCTCAAATTCTTGATTCAAATTGGTCTAGATTTTCCACCTTCCTGGTTTGAGGGTCGCTCAGGGTTTAGTTACTTGAAATGGAGTTGTAGGAGTTATATCAGGGTTATAGAAGGGTTACATAGAAGTTACATGAGGGTTTAAACCATTGATAATGGTTAATGATAGCGGATAATCACCAACAGTTGTGGTTGGTTTATTCCTACAAATGGTTAATATAAAGGATGATTTGGGGGTACCCCCTTTTGTTTGAAACACCTAAATGTATGTATGGTAGATATTTGGTTCGGAGGGGTTGAAACCGCCAACCAGATAGGGAACATCGTACAAAGATCAACCGTTTCTTTCATTTAGCTTCGGGTCTTAGGTTTCTCCCAGTTACACCTCTGTTTCGGTTGGTTGTTGGTTGGTGGTTGGGAGCGAGGCCAGGGGCATACCGTTCTGGCCCCGTTTAAGCTAGCAGGATGGGCGTAGCCAACTGGTGGTTGGTTTATTACCTGCCTATACATGGTCAATAATGGATGATATACGGATACATCTGTTTTGAGAAACACTCATGCTGCCTCAAATCATAAGACAGCTGCTGAATCTTCCACAAAATTGGCAGATTTTCAATTTAGATGACGATTGTATGATCATACTGGAGTAGATGGAATATCCCCCATGTTCAAGATTTATACCATGTACCTATTGGGGATGGTCCAATTTCATACCCTATCTACTCTCTACTCCAGGATGGTTTTATATCCAGATTGAGCAGAAGACCCGTTTGTTGGTCAATGGTTACGGTCCTTAACCTACATTAGTGTTTCTCAAGGGTACCCACAAATCATCCAATCTTGACCACTTGTAGCACCAGACCATCCATTTTTGGGGACTTCTCAATTTTGACAAACCCAACCCCGTGCTTTCCGAAGGCATTGAAAATCCTTGTGGGGCGGGGGCACCTGGGAGTTGACCAAGATATCCACCGCTTTACCGCTGGGTTTCCAGCACCAGTGTTGAGGTGGTAAACGAAGCTGGAAATGGAGAAGCCACCATTTCACCATGGCTGACCTGTAGAAATGTGATTTTGAGCTTCCAGGTTACTTTACCAGAGGCTAGTTTCTGCACAGATTCTATGAATCTCAGCTCAACAGTAGACATCAGTTTGTCGCTTGGATGTTCCTTCATGTCACTGTGGGGGACTTTTTCGCTTAGATGCACTTCATGGTGAACAATTGTGAATCACCAACTTTTAAGTTATATCATAGTAATATCAATGCTGTTGCTTTTATAGCCGACTTGGCCAACTTAGCCAACTCATCATTTGCCAGTACAGCTATTATTCAACTCATCCCTATCAACCTCCATCCCTGCTGTTGCCTAGATGCCATGTGTTCTAAACTGCCCGCCATTCCATTGTTTTTGCTCTTAGCCATTACAAGTCCGGGAACTGTTGCTCTTAGCCATTCCGTCGAGTTATTTGTTTTAGATCAGTTTTCCATGCCAACAGGTTCGGACCGACCATGCCAACCTGGAACTCACAGCTTGATTCCATCCTGCTTTTGGTGATTCCATTGTTGTTGATCGACAGGATGGACTAATCTACAGTATGTTTTGTCATAAATCAATTCGTGAACACACTGAGCCATCCACAACTACCTCAGACACCCGACTGTGTTGCTGATAAGCACTCACCAAGGATCCAGAGCATCCTTTCAGGAACTACGGCAAGGAACGACAGCATGAAAATCCAAGCAGTTGCTATAAAAATTGATTCCATTCCATCTCTAGTCTGTTGATTCATTACTATTTATGAATTGATTCCATTCCTATTTTTGGATTCATATTAATTACTATCTATAGATTAATTCCATTCCATTCCACTCCAAGCACTTGTCATCAACCCACCGGACATACTGACCATGGATTTCGCATCCTCCCAGGAACTACAGCAAGAGCAACTGCTACGCCAAGTGCTGGGTGCATTTCGCCTGCGAAGCGGAAGCATTGGCGTGTCAAAGTGAGATGCATCAGAAGATTTGGGGCGGCCACCGACTTACGGCGCAGCTGTTGCAACGAAAAGCTGCGGAGGTGGAGGAGTTACCCTCAAACTAACAGCTGAGCGCTCAGCTTGACCCTGCCAGAAGGTATCCCAAGGGCGGAAACCGATCGACTCTAAGCCCTTCTTGGGAGGGTCAAGCTGTTAGTTTCCAGGAGTGTAAGTCGTTGACAAATCATTCGATCATGGCTACTGATATCTATTGATCGCTACGGATTCCCTGGAGTCTCAACATATCTCAACATGTCAGCGACTTTGCATATCAACTTCAACAGTTTGGACGCATACTGTTCATTACATGTTCCAAGCCTTTTGGACATCTATGATTCTTTTCCAATCATACTCTTCGTTACATGTTCCAGTAATGTTTATTATCACTGTGTTGCTCACAAGTGATGAATAGAAGCAGTGAAGAATGACTTGGAGCTACTCTTCATATCCAAGTTGATGACCAATCCATTTTCCAGCATCAAGTTAAGAAAATGATTTTCCAGTTGGTCAGATCCTTTTCCAGTAACCAAGCCATTTTCCATATGGCAATGGTTCCCCTATCATTAACCAGCTCGTTTTCCCTATGAAATTGTTGATGAACTCATCCCCCATGAATCCAACTGGTTGGTTAACTGCCAGCGACCCAGCTCGCCATATCATTTTCCATCCGTGAAGATTCCTGGGTCAACGGCTTCGCGCTGCATGTCACGAGCTCGTGGCGCTGAGGTCAAGGCGCTCATCGAGGAAGCGGAAGTTCGGATTCACGAGGCCCACCGTGGACCACGTGGGACCACGACACCACGACCACGTCATCGCTGGTGACCCATCCTATGGGGTCGCAGTCGCATAGCTATGATGCTGGGGTATCACATAGATATTATTGTTGGTTACTATGGCTTATCATCATTGATGATTATCAATTCAGCCGGTTTCGTCTTCATCTTCATCATCATCATCATCATCATCATCATCATCAATGACCATTATATCCCGTAGTCTGTTTGGTTAGTATCCCCTATAGTTAAACGTTAAATTATCCATTGGTTGGTCATCATCATTATGCGTCATCAGAAATGTTTGGGTTACCTGATGGACGAAATCGTAGATGGACTAAGCATTGTGGGATGGAAATCGATCAACATGGACGACCAGGGGCCCACGCACCTGATGATCGACTATCATGGGCCTGAGAATGAAGTAATTTCGATAGATTCAACTATCAATGATCAACTATCCTGAAAACTGTCGGATGAATGATTAATGACTGTTGATGTTTACGAATAGTTGTTCACATGAAAATTGATGACGTGATAGTAAGTGACTGAGAGTGATCGTCATTCTAGTACCACCAGCAATGACCCAATGACCAGTGATAAATTACCATTGAACCATCAAATTCACCATCTTAGAGTACTCATTCACCAAACATTGAGCAATCATCAGTAACCATTCATCCACTATTATTCATCACCAACAAATATTGCTTAATTAACCCCTACTTAAGCATCATCACTCAACCCCTACTTATGATCCACCTATGATCAGTATCAACAAATCACCATTGCTTAACAGTCAACTAGTCATCGATCAACTCTCACTTTACCATCAATCAACCTAACACCCCTACCAACTGGTTATTAATCATTCCTGAACCATCAATTAACCTATCAGCCCCCTACCAACTGCTAATCAAACCTTACTAAACCACTGAACTGTTACTTCACCACCACTCAACCATCACTCAACCATCACTCAACCATCATCTAACCATTGCTTAGCCACTACTTGGCCATTAACCATCCCTGGACCGTTCTGATAGACGCCATGCACCAACAGCCATCCGCAACCCCAACCGGTGGCAGAACGAGCCAGGCCACTCAGCTGATCTCGGCGCTGCTCACGGCACTGGTGATGCTGCTGGTGCTTCTCCTCGCGGCATCGCAACCCCTGGGACTGCTTGGATGATCGAGGCGAATCGAGGCGAATCATAGGGTTCAGTAGGGGTTGATTGATGGTTGAGTGATGCTTAAGGGATGGTTATGTAATGGCCAAGTGGGTTAACGTAAGTACGGTAGGTATGCTTAGGCAATGGTTGATCGATTGATGCTGAAGTAATGGTTAGTTGATGTTTGACTAGTGCTTGAGCAATGGTTGAGGCGAAGCATTGTGGTTAAGTAGGGGTTACTGTGGTGGATGGCTAGGCTAAGTAACCGTGAGTTGACGGTGATTTCATGGTTGGTTGATGTTTGATGGCTGGTGGATTAATGGCCAAGTAATGGTTGGAAGTAATGGCTAAGAAACGTCAAGTAGATATGATTAAGCCATTGTTGATTAATTGGGTTCAGGAACGGTTAAGTAGATATGGTTTAGCAATAGTTGATGATTTTATTGTGAAGTAATGGATAGTTAATGGTTGAGAAATGGTGAAATCAAATCAGTTAACTAGGGATTAGTTGATGCCTATCTAGCGGTCAAGTGATTGTGAAACAGTGAAACAATGGTTCGTTGATGGTTGGTTAATGGTTCGGTGAGCTATACTGGACCCCAAGTGCATGGTTATGTAAACGTTACTTGACGGTCAGGTCGTTGAATCATGGTTAGTTGATGCTCAAGTGATGGCTATGTAGTGGTCAAGTGCATGGGCAATCAAGAAGTTGATCATTGAACATGTTTGATCATACCATTCACACCAATGAACTGACTATGTACCCAATGTTTTTTCCTCCTATCTTGATGATCACTTTGATCATACCACTAAGCATGCATCTCAGAAGCAATGTTCTCGGTCATGGCGGTATCTCGATGATCATCTGAATAGTTCTGCAATGTGTATGGATTCCAAGTTTCCATAGTTGGGAGGCTTGAGCGCCTTGAATTGCCGGAAGTTTTCATGAAATGGCCCGAATTCAACATTGTTCAACAAATGATTATATAAGCATCAATGTAACCGTTGACAGATGGTCAATCATCAATACAACCATTGACTGCTGGTTGCTAATGGTTGCTAATGGTTGTCAATGATTTATGGTGCTTGTTAATGGGTATACTGTTACTCATGGTTAATACTGGCTGATTGACGGCTCATGCAATATCAAGTTCACGATGAACTATTGTTGACCATGAGCGACCAGTATCGCCAAGATGGATAGTGATAAGCTTCATAGTGGTACATAACAGCTTGGTTGCTCCCAATGGAACCTCCACAGTAACCAACAAACTTCCATAAAGAAAGCCAGCCAACAGCTTCACAGGGTAGCTTTAAAGGATAGCCGCGAATCACATTTAGGGAGGAATAGCCAGTAAAGCCAGTATCCGAATCAACTTGACTTTTTTGGCTTAAAGGATACCCGCGAATCACATTAGGAGCGACGCCATTCTTTGTTAGTTGTCTGTCATTCGCAATCATGAATCAGCATAGACCCATATATCGACCATGCTTGAAGCAAAATTCAGCAGTATTTTATCGCATTAGTGAAGTTTGCTCAACGTTGACACAGCTCTGTTCTTGGAATCCAACCACCTTGCAGTGTGCCGCATCCCATCATTTCCACTGCTGAAAGCATTCGGAAAGTTCGGGAGTTGACGGAAAAATCTGAGCGCCGACCGACGCAGCTGGAGAAGAGATTAGATCTGATGCATATTGATGAATTGTCAAAAAATCTGCAACAGAGGAGTTAACCCTTAGAAGGGTGATAAGGGTTTTGAGATCTGCAATGCAACCCCTAGGATTTGCTTAATCAACTATCCATCAGATTGCATTGCATAAGCCTTTAGACGGCTTATGATTGCATATTGCATATCATCCTCTTGGAGTCTTGTTCATTCCCCTCGCTTTTGACTCATTAATACCCTTAGGGCTGACGGTTTGTGGTTTTACTGGTTCATATTCACCAGCCTGATGTAGATCATTAAACCAAACATTGATCGACAACCAGCTGATGAATCAATAAGAATAGGGAAGGGTTTGTTGTGTGCACGTTATTTTGAGGAGTTTGAGCTTACTTAAAACTGCCTTTTCTCGCCGCACCATTTTCTGGCATCACGTTCAGTCAGCGCTGCCTTTTTTACACCTTGTATTACCTTGTGCCTCTATAGTTTTTTATATTGCAAGGTTATATACAACAAACCTTTCTGACAACATGAGAAGTTCAACAATGAAGAGAACCACCCAGAAACCTTACAAAAACCATTGCCTAATAGTACTGAATGCATTGAGATGATCATGTCTGACACCTCGAAACAAGTCATCCTGTGCCAAAGTCCCCCCCTGGGTACCTTGGTCGCCCCAACCGGTGGCACCCCCAAGCATCGGCCAACTCATGAGGGTGTGCTATGACTTGGATCGGTTCCCGGGGTGCCTTAAAGTCGGTTGGCCACGGAGCGCCTGTTTCGGTGAGAAATGGCTGTGGGTCAAGCAGTTGAGCAGCAATATTAAGCAACAAACCTGGTTAACTATACTAACCAGCAACAAACCAGCATTAACCATTCAGGGATGAATTAACCATCATATCATTAGTGGCTAACATTGATAACCAACAAACTCATAGGGTAAACAGCCTGGTTAATGACGGGAACCAGGGCTACTAAGTGTGAACTGACCCACAGCCAACCCAAGGATCTTTGGCACGTCCCAAGTGCTCAAATGATCGCATAGCATAGAGAAACCACGGGTCAGCAGCTCCGTCGAAGGGGTGTCTATACCGAGACCAGCCAGCCATTTCCATTACCGGAAAGACATCTTTGAGTCGGTTCAGATTCGTCTTGCGGTCGTGTTTGACGCCAACTCAAAGGTTTGCCCACAAAATGATGCCATTCTGCTGGTCCATCCCCAAGGCCTTGCGAGCCAGGAGCAATAACTGCAAGGCTGCTGATCCACTTGAACCAACACCATGCGGGAGCAAATCCAACTAAGTTCTGCTAGATGTTCATCATCACCGGTTGATCTTTGTTCGTTTCGATGCAATAATTTCTAAGTACGAACTTGCAGTACCAAAGAATTCAACCCAAACAACTGAATCTGAACCAATCAACCTCACCAACCAAATCCACCAACTTACCCCACCAAAGTAACCAGCCACCCCCCACCTCCTGCACCACCCGTGGCCCAAGCAACTCCACTCCCCACCATCCGCGTTCCGCCAGAGCCGCTTCGTGGTACGCAGCTGCTTTGCCGGAGACCGCGAGGTGAGCCAGGGATGGCAGGGGTGGATGCACCCAAAGCATGGGATTTTACATGGGGGAACCATGACTGGCCGGTGGTTTTATAGGGGTTTTGTAGGGATTATAGCCATAGTAGTTGATGAGGCTGGTTCATAGTGGTTAGTTAATCGTTTGTAGTTGTTAATA
>VSDK01022402.1:16253-70627 GCA_009767595.1 Symbiodinium kawagutii
GTAGGGAAACCATGGGATTTTCTAGGGAAACTATAGGATTTTAGAGGGAAACTATAGATATTATAGGGAAACCATGGCGTTTGATCTGGAAACCATGGTGGTTAACTAGGATTGATAGCGGTTATAAAAAGGTGATATAGGGGGTGTAAACTGTGGGATTTTAACATATTTTGACTATGGTTAACTGTGGTCAAACTTGTGGTTGTATAAGGGTGATATGGGGGTTATTAATCATTAATGCTTAATAAGGGATAATGGCCAACGAGTTATCTCGTGAGAAGTGAGTAAGTTACATACCTAGTAATTTGCGGATGGTTTGCAATGTATCATTATTAGTTATCATTTAACATAATTTACCTGGTAATGATGCTCAAGTCAGGCAATTAAACATAATTAGCCATTTGTGATTCAGTAAGACGAGTTATTTTCATAATTACTCCAGCATCCCAGTTCGTAAACTGTCGGATGGGAATTGACATAGATATTGTGAATTACGGTGAAATATGGTGAATTGATCATTGATTGATGATGCTTGAGTAAGCAGAACTAGCTATAGCAAATCAATGGTAATTTGTTGGATGGTTGGTTGACCATTAACAAAGCTTGAATCTGAACTCTGAGTGGTTTGTTGTTCAGAGCTAGTCATTGGATGGTTATTTGATCAGAATTGATGTTTCCAACGGTAAAAAAACATTGGCATTATGATGGCTAAGTATCAACTGTCAATGATAGCTATTACGGTTGCTACAGTTCAAAACTACGAATCTGAAGCAACGTATGCGTAACTGTTGTCAGGATGATTCCAAGATGGACTATTATGGTGAAAAATGATAATGCCGATGGTCAGCAAATTTCACTTTAGTGGTCCATTGTCCTGATTGAGTAAAGTATGATTGCCAGGTCATTTGTGGTTAATTAATTGACCATAGCCATAGTCTATTTATTAATCGACGATCTATAGGTCTATTTGTGTTTATTGGATTTATCAAATGAGTCAATAGTTCAGGATCGCCAGTGGTCCCCAAAATATGCTTCATAGTGGTCGGCTCGTAATGGTGTTTGATGATGACTGTATGCTTAGTGATTCATACATGATGATCGATGGTTGGTACCATGGGTGTGCCGACTACGGAGTTCCTATGGAACGGCAACAGCGACATTCTGAGTCTCAGATTTAAAAGGCCCACAGTCTGCAACCTGACAGGATCACAGAATGTCCAGCGGAGCAGTCACTGGACTTGCCACGGATGTTTGCGAACAATCGTTCACCAACTATTCAGATCTAATCACCTCTTCAAAAGCTTGCATAGCCAGGAACTATCAACTACAGTCTTTAACCAAGAAATGACTTTGAGAAATGGATAGAAATGAAATGAATGGGTTACCATTGTCCACTGGCTGCCCGGTCAGGAGATGGTTGTGAGCGGTTCGGAGGACGCTCAGGCTGCCCGGCAATGCGAAAGGGTTTGGAGGCTGAAAGGTTGACAACGTTTCTGAGCCAGAATCTTAGATTGCGCGTTTTTTTGGGAATGGATTTACCATGTATCCAGTCAAAATGAAAATTTGAGGAAGGGATCTAGTTGCGCCATCAAGCAAGGTGACAAAAAGGTGGCCGAAAGAAGTATCAATACACAGTGATCAAGCCAGCAGGTGTTCAACCAGCAGATAGACCAACCACTGTTCGTGACCAACCTTTGTGTAGTCTACTTGTAGGTGAGTAGTATCAACCTTTGGGTATAGCATCAACCATTGTTTACCAGTAGATAAGTGTCAAACTTGTTGGATAACCCTCCTAGAGTCCGCAGTGATGGGTCGCCAGTCAAGGTTGGTTTGTTGGGGCTGGTGATCCCAACAGGCGAAAAAGTCTCCTGGGACCAACAGGCTGGGCCCCCCAGCTTTTTGCTTAGTTGGTTTGTTGATTCCCATCGATTAGCTAAATTAGTTAATTAGCTAAGTTGGTAGGCCCAGCTTTTGTCAAAGGGATTGATCCTGTTGATTTTTTATGGACACTACAAAATTGGAGATCTGGTGTTAGGATCCCCGATCAAGCTCAATCCCTGGTCCTATACCCGGAAATGGTTCATGGGAAATCCACCTGGGACAGCCAGGGCTCCAGTCGCCTTTCCTACGAACCAAGTGATTGGCACCGTGGTACTGTAGGAAACGAGCACAATTGTGGCTAGTCTCTATTCACTTTCACCGCGAGCTGGTGTTTTTTCAGCGCTGTCGAAGGCGGCTATGGATCACTTGGAAGCAGCAAATGTAAATTTGCGATGTAGTCTGAATGAACGATGATGTCAACACTTTTTATTTTATGACTTCAAGCTAGCGGATGTGCTTCCAGATATCCATCCAAAACCATCTCAATACGGACCAGCTTCTGTCCACGTTTTGGGCTGTGCGCTGTGACCAGCGAATGGTGATAGAATCGATGATGGAGCTCACGTGCACACTGTTGCTGTGCACTTGGGGTCAGTGTTGTGGGATGTTAAGGTTGGTGAATCAACCCCCTATATCATCCTATATCCATAGTGATCATAGTGAATGTAACCCGTTGCTTGCGCAGTGGTATGCACATCCAAGTAGTTAGTGATGGAAAGAATTTCCACTTTCAATCATATTTGACGGTTGAATATCGCCAGCAACATTCCACCAACTGTGCCGAATTTCAACAGTCATTGGCCGTTCACAAATGCACAGTGAACGCGCACAAACTTCAGTTTTTGAGACATTATTCGACAGCAATCACATGCTTTACCGTTGCCAGATGGTGCCAGCACATTGATTATCATGTACTATCCGTTGTCCATCCTTCTCAATGATCAGCCATCGTTCTCATCCATGTTGTATACCTTCCATTGTTGTCAGCCATTTTGTATAACCACCTCTTGAAGATACGGATGGATAGAGTAAGGATATACAGATCATCCAAAGGCCTTTTTAAAGATACCTTATGGCCATTGTACCTCTTACTTGTTGCCATAAGCTATCATGATCAGGTCATGATCCTACCTTATGCCTCTTGTCAGCCACTTTGTTTGCTGCACCACCAAACTGCTGCAGGTCTACATTTGGCACCGCCATTACGGATCACTGCTGCAGGCGAACAGTCGTCAAACATATAGGGTTGGGGACTCCCTGATGGGTGCCGAACAACCAGCCATACCTAGTGAGGAAAAATTAGTGATGGTTGGTAATGCTTCATGACCGTTGATAGCTGATAGTGCTTATTGATGATGATCCATGAATGATGGCTTGTGGGAGCCAAAAAAAAGGTTGGTAACAGACAAGAGCGGATGGTTGAAAATAGTTCACATTGATTGGGCACAAAATGGTGTTAGTCCTGCCCCGGATGCCAGTGGCACATAAATGGCTGATGGTGATAGATAGTCGTTGATTAATGAACTGATACCAGCTGTATGCCCACCTAACGACTCAACGATTCTTTATGCGGGTGACTCGTTGGGTAATTTAATTAGATTAATTAGTGAACCAACCGTTCTTTGCAGAAACAGGTAGGTAGCTAAGTACCATGATGTTCACTAACTAGGTAACTTATGACCATGATGCCAAAATCAGCTAACTAGTCAGTCACCATCTTGATTCCCAAATCAGCTAGGTAACTCATTCTAACGATGTTCACTAACTAACTGACACTACATGGCAATTAGCTGCCTCACGAATTCTACAAAAAATTAGTTACTAACTACCGAACTACTTACTAGATACCATGAGTACTATACCTGGTAGTAATTACTAAGTGTACCTGGCAGTTCACTAGGTAACTAATTACCAAAGATTCTACTAACTAATTACCATGAATTCGCCAGCTATGTAGAATCAGCAGCTAGTAAGTAAGCAAGTAATCAAACGAATTTTAGCACTAATCACCTCCGTAACTAATTTTCATAGTCATTTTGCTGGTGAATGGCTGGTGATAGCTTGATAATCATCATGGGCGGCCTGCTGTGCTTAGTCTCATGGTGATTTTGCTGGTAAATCTTTGGTGAACTAACCTGGCAGTGGAAAATCCATTATTCATTGCTGTTTTCCCTTGGTTTCACTATAAAATATTGTCAAAATCCATGGCCAGATTAGTTTACTGGAGGGTAAATCTTTGGTGCATGCTGCTATTCCCACGCACCTGATCGCGGGAGGTACTCGCAGGACATTCGGCCACGGTGAACTCCGTTTGTGGCTGGGCGTCAGTGGTCGTTGGGGATGGAACTCATCAAGGGAAACACGGGGGAAACGTGTGGAAACCTAGCTCAACATCCATGGAAAACACAGGAAAGATGTGGAAACCTTGCTCTGATTGCATCTAGTTGCTGGTTAAAACCATAGGAAAACCATACAAAAACCATAGGAAACCCATAGATTGGTAGTGAAAACAGCTGGGTTTCTAGTTGGTCGATTGTTCTCATCAACAGTGATGGTCGCAGTTTTTGGTTGACCAATGAGATGTCCCAGTCTTGGAGGACCAGTTGCATGGTGAGTTTCAAACAAGCTACCATGGTTGGTTATCTGGCTGGTGGTTGGGAGGGAGCTGCTTGGAGCCAGGGGATTGCCTAGATACCTTGAAAGGGGTAGCGAGGCCAGGAGCTTCCAGGAGTGCCCCAACCACATGGTACGGTTGATGGTGAATATTTCTCGGTGAACCAGGATGGTTGAACATGCCGGGGACGAGAATGACTCAGCAGCTGGTGATTCCTGTCAAGGAATTCTGCAACTTGGATTTACACGATGTGTTATGGCCCCATGATAGGAATGGCATCCTCAACTAGCCATGGCGATAGCTGATGTGGGTGATCTCCATTGCCCTTCGTGGCTAATAATGTTGGCCGTTACCATTCAACGGCAATCATCAGAGAACGGGTTGGACAATCCAATGCCACGACGAGATTTCGCCAACAGGTAGCTGCTACTGACGTGTTGCGAATCCATCAATCTACTACTGCTACATCCCTACATCCCTACCTACACTCATTGATGCGTAGATGCATACATAGATGCCGTAGCATGGGTGCTATCCAGATGTCAGGCCCCCTGCACTGAGCCAAGGTTGGGTACGTGGTGCAGAGAAGGCTTCGGGCGGTTGTGGCCACGGGATCTCGAGATAGATTAGCATGGTAGATATGGGTTTCATTGTGGATATATCGGAGTTATCTAGGGGTATTTATAGGGATTATCACTCCATTCACAATGGTGAATAAAATGGTTCCTTAGTGGTTGATGATAACAAACAGATGGACTGATCAATGTATGGTTGATTAGTGCTTACTTGATGGTTAATTGACTTGTTGATTGACGGTTAGTTTGTGATTGATGATGAGTCAATGGTGGTTGCTTAATCGTTTGTTGATCGCTGAAAATGGTCAAGGATGGTGAACAGGAGTTTATGATGGTTCACTGATGGTTGATTGATGGTTCGGTGATGGTTGGTCATGGTCGGTGAATGATAGCTGATTACTGGCTGATGATTGAATGTGTTATTTGATCTAAAATGGTTGATGATCGTTGAGAATGGGTACAGATATGTAATGATATGCTGCGTTGATTCCGAATTATTATCTTAGTTGACGATGGCATTGTTGTTTTCGGGGAGATAAGAATCATTGGCTCATTATCGCTACTAGTAGCTGTAAGCCACGAGGTTTTGTGCGGAAACTGCCTGCAAGTGGTGTGATATTTGATCCATTGGCAAAAGTGGCATCCTGCCAACCAAGCAACGTGAAACGATTGTTGAAAATCAGTAGATCATAGTTGATGATTCATTATGAACACGTTATTAATCCAGTACAATCTCATAGATTTTCTACTAAGCGTACCTAGAAAATTGTTGGTTTCTCAAAATAGGGACCTGGCAGGTCATCCAATATTACGCATTTGTAGCAACAAGCCACCCCTGATTTTGGGAGTACCCCTATTGTAAGAAACACATATGTGTAGATACGTGTGTATATATATATATATATTTAGATACACATATGTTGACAGCCGTGTGGACTTGTTGACTCATGATTATTACTTGTGTTCAGCATTAGTACTGGTTTATGTCAATAATTCTTGGACCAGTTTACTCAGAAATGCTTTATTTACCCAGAACTGACTTTTGTTTGAAGCATTTTAACCATTATTAATGTGTATTTAGACAAACGACATTATTTTCTTATCCCACTATTTACCATTATTCTTCCTCCATTGTGGTCAATAACCATCATTATTAGTAGTTAACCATTGTTAACCATATTGGTATACAACATTTTCACCTAACCAGATGAGTCAATCGCAAGTATGATTACTGACATCATTTACTATCAATAACCAGTGCATTATTGACCAATATTCAGTGGTATTAACCGACTATGAATTATCCTTATTCATCCATTATGATCATTAACCATTAATACTTAACCAATGTATAATTAACCAATGTATCATTAACGAATTATTATCATGGTATCAACTACTAAATAATATCAATATATTAAGCATGGGTACGAACACTTTATAGTTAACCAATATTAGTTGTATTAAAACCTATTAGCAGTATATCAACCATTGGTAGTGAATCATTAGTAGTATATGAGTTAACCATTAGTAGTATTTTAACCAATATTAGTGGCATTCATTACTTAACCGATAGTAGTTCTCCAAATTGATCACTAGTTAACTAGTATATAAACCATGATATTAGTGAACCATGGGTATCAACTCTTATTTCAAAACCAATGAGTGGTTTGACCATATTCATATCATCAACCACTCATATGGCTATGGGTCAAAACCCTGTACCCCTGTTTCCCCTACCATTAACCATTGTTTTCTCTATTATTGGTTGGTTATTATAAGCCATTATTGCTTGGTTAATCATGACACATAGCCATATATAGCTGGTATATCCCCTCTAGTTGCTAGTTGTTATCCCCTATCATTAACCATTGACCAGCTAGTTAACCATGGTTGTTGGTTGGTAAACTGCTTGACCCAGCTCGCCATATTGGTCACCATGGCTTGGTTCAACGCTGCGCAGCTGTGGCATCCCCTGGCAGGACACAGGGACTGGCGCGTGGCTCATCTCCGCCAGTGACGATGGGACTCTGCGGGTCTGGAGTCCGAGGAGTATGCTACCAGCTCCAGGAACATCGAGAAATCGAGAAATCCCATCATTATTAACTAATAGTGGTTGATAATGAAAAGTGGTTGATTAATAGTTTATTATTAATCAACACTAGAAATGGCGGTGTTATTAACCTACAAATTATCAATTTATAGCTCCAGAAAATAGTTGATTTTGAATAGGTTATCACAAATATCTCCCTACAAAATTTTCACCTAACCATATCCCATCGCTAAGAATTAACTGATGATGAATAGTGGTTTATTAATAGTTTATTCATAGTTTATTAATAGTTTATTAATAGTGGAAACTAATAGTGGTTGATAATGAATAGTGGTGACTAACAAACTATTAATAACCCACTATTCATTAATTAACTAATAGTGGTTGATGATTAATTGTGGTTTATTAATAGTTTATTAATCAACACTAGAAATGGCTGTTTATTAATAGGGGTTGATAATTGTTAAGAATGCCTACTGCTGGTTAATGGTGGTTAGTGATTTACTCAAAGGCTATGGGTCAGTATGAATCAACCAACTTTCCTGGGGGATGTTCATCAACAATGATAGGGAAACCAAAGGTTGATGATGGGACAACCATCATGGTGATAGAACCAGCCAGGACTTGAGAAACAATCGTTGACAACGAAGGATCCGCGTTACTTAAACACCCTTCTTATGGTAGATCACCAGTTATGTATGGTAAAACCGGGGACGGGGATAGTTGATCAACATGAACCTACCACTACTGCCAAGCAGTGTTCCTGTTTAAAAATCGACTGTACCGGAAATTGGCAGGAAGTCATTCGACTTCAAGCCGGTGCTTATTTAGAATGAACTGATGTGGCGAGTTGGCTCAATATTAGCCACCAATGTTGGCGGGTCAATAACCAATAATAATCAAGAGGGAATACAACGGTTAATGATCCTAGCTGTACCATTGGCACAACTGATCTTCTTGAATCAATCTACATTAGACCACAAAGATGACACCTTTCCCGTTCTGCCGGGCTATCCGTGGTATGACCAATGTCATCATAAGACCAGAAATTGAGCCGCAGCGATTTTTCCCTCTTAGTTTATCACTGGTAACTATACTTCATAAAAGCGACTCCGTAACAATTTTAGTACCAATCTTCATTGGGTAGTTGGCTACTGATGATTCCCCATTTTTGTTGCAAGTTAAGCGACGCTTGCAGATCACCAACCTGCTTCATCATGCTCAATCAACATGGATTACTATTGTTATCATCACTTACTATTGATCAAACTATGCACCATTGCCAAGGATCATGATCCATTATACACTGGCTAGAAACCGATTCAAAGCAAGATTGAATTGCTGTGGCAATCTTTGGCTGATATGCACAACCATTGAGTGGTTAGCTGTTAGTACACCTGTTACATGCCATTACTGCATGGTTGTTTGGTTGGTCAATCGATCGGTTTTCTGGTTTGTGAGTTCTTGTCGATCATCGACCATCAAGCAAGTAGCAGTCTTGAGCATCATGGACAACCCTTGGTACAAGTACTTGATATATTCCAATGATCGGTTATAGCATGTTATTTCTCATCATATGGGGATACTGAACTGCAAATTCACTACCTTCGTAGAAATGTTGATTTCCACCAATACTAGACAGGCGAATCTGTGAAAAAACTATCATTCACTGGATTGATTGAGAAAATAGATGGTAGTAGTGGTTCGTAATTGGTAGATGTATGTCTATATGAATTTGATTGAGATTTCAAAGTCATTGTTTACAATCGATGATACTGGTTGGTGGTTCTAAACATGATTTCTGCCCCCAAAACATTGGGCTGGTTGATTGATTCACCCATGCCTCTGGGATGGCTTACAACCACCAACCAGTTAACCATGAATCCACCATTTGTCAACAGTTCATCAACCATTTATCAATCATCATTTGTTATTTTCAACTATTGCTACTCATTATTGACAATGTATCAATCATCATCAGCCATTTATCAACCATATTTAGTCAGCATTAGCCTGGTTGGTGTTTTGATTGACAATTTTGACATTCCCGAGCAATTGTTAAGAAATGACTGGTTGACTTGCGCATATTTTTCATGAAGGGGTGGTTCAACCACCAATCAGTTAGTCAGTATTAGCCCTTTATCAACCTCAAGAGATATTGGTACCTCCCAATTATCAACCATGTATCAACAATATCTAGCCACTAATCATTAACCATTGCAAGTAACCGCTTATCAACCAGTGATAGTTCATGAGTGGCCACGAGACCACATTCATGATACCACCGTCCGTCGCTCGCGCGCGCTGCTCACTCGCCTCCAGTCCTTTGAAAACGGGTGCCACAAGCTACGAGCAGAAAAGCATTGATAGTTCAATCAAATGGTGGTTTCTGAACTATATTCCTATCAACTACGTAGTACTATTACATATTATACTAGTAATCATAATAGTTGTCATACTAAATAATGGTTGATATTACTATCAAGTATATAGTATCAACTATCTACTATATAGTATTACAAGTATTATTACTGGTATTACTACCACATGGTGGTTTCTCAAGTCATAGGGGTAACCCCCCAAATCATCTAGTTTATGAAGCATTTTCACGAATAAACCAACCATAGCTTTGGGGTTCCCAATTGTGAGAAACCCCGAACTGGCGATTTGGGCCAAGGCTTGAAGTTCATGAAGTTTAGATCTTGACTAAGAATTTCATGGGGAATACTTACGGGTGATACTACACCAGGGGTACGGGGGATTGATCTACAGCCAAATGATCATGACCATGAAACCAACAAGGAAACATTTAATTTTGAATTAGCATGTTCAATTTCGATCACTATCCTCGTGGAAATGCAAGCCGTGCGGAAGCAGACGGCCTTGGCTGAATCCCATGGCCTTTTTTGCGCTGCATTTGCCCGGCAAGTCACGTGGAATCTCCTGTGGTTCGATGTGCTCGGACTTGGAAGAGGGCCAAATAGCTTGCAGGGATCTTTTTTCACTTCGTTGCCCAAAGTCTCGCAGGTGGATACTTTCATTAGCCACTCTTGGCATGGCCCCTCGTGGTTGAAACTGCTCACCATTTGTCACTACTTGAACTTGGACTTCGCCATCTTCGCAGGTTTATCTACATGTTTCGTGGCTGCTTGCGCTTTAGCTCAAAGCTCTGGGAGCTTCATCGCTGTGGCATAACAACCTCAGGGACTTTTGTACGGCTGTTTGTACCTGCTGCCTATGCTGGTTTTCATGTTGGCATACATAGGAGGACACCTCTTTTCCGAGAGATCCTTCTGGTTTGACCGGCTTTGCATCGACCAAGAGAACTTGCTCCTGAAATCTCAATCACTTCAGGCCATGCCTGCTTTCGTTGCCCATTCAACTCGAATGGTCGTGCTATGGGATGAGACATGGCTTTGCTTCGGGTTTTTTTGTTCAATTCTTGCCACAGGTTTGTTTTTCTACGGAATATCATAGTTTGATTGGAAGTTGTCCACCCCCTACATGTCTCTTACTTTTAGGTCTCCATGAGCGAATGTATGTGCATGGTTGGAAAAGTGGGAGGGTTGCATAATTTGTGGATATCTTGTGTTTCCAGTTTTCCTTGAGCGGGGACTTTCTCTTGTACTTTTGCGCCTCCAGCCCTGTAGCCCTATGTTGGCAACAACCAGGAGACTTACTTCGAACGATTGTGGTGTATCTACGAGCTAGCTGTCCACAGTAAAGCTGCTGGTCTTGATGCTGCAGTGGATGTGATACCAACCTGGTTCGCATTTTGGACCATTTCTTGGATCATCTTTTGCTCAGCTATCGGCTATTTGTCGCTGGGATCCGTCTCCCCACGCATGGAAGCAGATTCCCGGTACTCACTCTTCATGTCGGTCTTCAACTGCCGAGTTTGGCCGCTGATCATGTATCCAATTTTGGGGCTCATTGTCTCATCGTTCTGCTTTTGGAAGATGAAACGCCATAAGAGCATGTTGGATCAGATGGCAAGATTTGATCTCAGAAATGCTCAGTGCACTTTGGAGACCGACCGTGTGAACATCGAGGAGCAGGTTTTAGCTCTGTGGGATGAAGCCCTTGAGCCTCCAGTGAGCGTCGCCTTTGGAGCCGAAGATCTGGGTCCGGAGGAGTACTTGCTCCCACACATCACTGAGGACATCCGCCACATCACTAGTTACCCCACCAAGGAGGAGATCATTGACCACTTCAACACATATGTTAGAGGCTTTTTGCGCGATAGTGTTCTAGAGTCCATGGGTAAGGAAGATCAGATATCATTCAAACTGTGTCTGGTCGCAAACTTGCCTTTGCTTTGTCTTTCCATGGTTCTTATTCTTGGCTGTGATGGTCGTTCGGATTGCGAAAAATCTGCATCCTACGCTGGCTTTTCTTCCATTTCGCAATACACCATCGCCAACATCTTGTTTTGGTGCTACGTCAACCCGCTAGTGACGATTGCAGAGTTCCAACTGGTGCTCTCAGCCTGTCACTGGGTCAAGAAGCTGATTTCGGATGATGCGATCGGCCTGAGCAGGCTATTGGGTTCATCCCTGTGTGCCTGCGTGATGTTCCTTGCTGACAATTGCATCTTTGCTCAACGTGGGATCTTGACGGTCGTGGTGGCGATGTATGATGCACAGTGGTTGGCGGGAGCCATTGCATGTGCCATCTTCGACATTTGGATTGTTTGGTTTCTTTTTTCAAGACGCCCAAGCCAGCTTGGAAGCCAGCGAATGCTGCTTCGACCATGACAGCTGTAAATGTTTGGTTTCCCACATGGAGCCCCGAAAACTGGAGGATACCATAGAAATTAGACATTGGGATCATGGCGTTGATCTGCCGAAATTTGCCAGTGTTGGCATTGTGTTGCAGGTCTTTTGGGTGTCATGAACACCGTTTCACAGGTCCCTCAACAAGAGTGTCTACCAAAAAATCTCAACGGCAGCGCAAGGCAGCAGTAGTGCGTGCATGCTGATGGTAGGTCTTTAACTCCAAATGATACCATAGCCCTCTGCCAAAGAAAGTTGGTTGTATGGAGAATTTAGCATTTACAACTGGCAAACTTGGGCTATCAAAACTGGCGACTTTTTGCGGAAACTTGTTAATTTACCAGAGTGATCCGGAGTGCATTTCTATTGCGATTTCATTGATCTGTGATTTTCGTCACAAAAAAAATCCACATTTCCACACCGCTGTCCCGTGCTCGGTTCATCAGCTGAGCGATCACCGGAGTCGGTAGATGATATTTAGCCATCACAAACCATTCACCATAATTATATATTATCATTTTATTTACATAGATACATAGATACATAGATACATAGATGCATAGATACATAGATACATAGATAAACAGATACAGACATACGGACATACAGACATACGGACATACAGACATACAGACGTACAGACATTCAGACATACAGACACACTTCCATACATCCATTCATGCATACTTGCATACTTGCATACATGCATACATGCATACATGCATCCATGCATCCATGCATACATGCATCCATGCATCCATGCATCCATGCATACATGCATACATGTATGCATACATACATAGATACATTACATTACATTACATTACATTACATTACATTACATTACATTACATATTACATATTACATATTACATACTACATACTACATACTACATACTACATACTACATACTACATACTACATACTACATACTACATACTACATACTACATACTACATACTACATACATACATACAACATATCTTGACCATGTATCATCACTATCAACCGTTTATCAACCATGTTTTGTCGGTATTAACCTGGTTGGTGGTTCGAGTGGCATTTTTTTATGTTCCCAAATGTAATTATGAGCAAATGGTTCGTTGACCAACATTTTTCATAGGGGTTTCAACCACCAACCAGTTAACCACATGTTATCCAAGCCTTAACCGCTAGCCCTGAATTGCTGCCCTGACCTGTCAGGTGTGGGGCTCTGAAGAAGAGTACAGGCGCCGGTCCTTGGGTTTGAGCGTTGGTGATCATGGCTCCTAGCTACAAGGTGGGCCCCCCACAGTTGTAAGTTGGCTTATAACCCCCATAACTGGTAGTTGCCCCTAGTTAAGTCAGTTATAAACCAACTTATAAGTGGTTGGCTCCTAGCAACGGCCAGCTGGGGGTTTAGCATTTCTGGGAATGATCACGGTTGGCCAGTGTCAGTCTACTAGAAGTTTTACCAGTCGGTTCCTGAGAACAGACCAGCTATCAGGTGATACTATCAGTTATACATGATTCTAGTGGCTACATGGTCTATGGAGACTATGGGGTCATTGTGGTGGTAAGGGTTTAATGATTAGCCGTTTTAGGGTTACGATGAGAATGGTTGTACTGTTAGAATGATTCTGATACCGTAGATGGACAAAAAAATCAAACCCTGGGAACTTCTACGGAATCAAACCCCGGGTCCCAAATCTCAACAATAAACAACACCCTCTAGTTTGGTTTGCGTTGGGGGTTTGATTCTTTTGTCGACCGGACCCGAGCCCATAGCCCAAAGACAACATTGAAATTTGGGGGCACGGGGGTAGAATGATACAATAGGGGTTTGATTTTATCGTCCATCTACGGTAGCATTGATACTAAGAATGTTATTAGGCTATAAGTGAAGGATTGGTTTTAAGGTTGACTATTCACTAGGTATTTCAGTTGATCAGCAACAGGTTCATCACTTATGATAGATAATAGCTAGGTTGTAAGGTTAATAGTTGTAACTGAAGAATATTTATCAACATCAGCCAAATAATGAGCATAGTCGGCCATAGCAAGCTCTTGATAGATAGTGCTTATTGTTCATGTTCTGTGGTTAGTGATTGTAATGTCCGGTCAGGTTGATAGTGATTAAGAATTGCGTTATAATGGTGGGTTAATATGGTTTATTGATATGGTCACTAGTTGTAAAGTGATATGGCTTGAGAATGGCTCAAGATGCATAGTCATCGTTGGTTGATGGTAAACACTCATTTATGATGTGCTCAATGGTGAATGATAGGGCAACATTGATGGTTCAATCTACAGTAAACTTAACCATATTTGATAGCACAAATCGGCTGAATGTTGTATACAAATACCATTGTTTAATAGGAGCCAGAGACAAGATGATAGTCAATTGCGTTTAGCTTAAGCGTTCCATGGAAACGTGTTTGTCGATTTCACTCGAAAAACGATGGGGGACGGCCTAAAAACGATACCCCAAAGCAGTACTCCAAGACTTGGAAAACGACAAGGGGGTGTTTTAAAAAGTCCGTGAATAATTACTGTACAATTTTGACGCCGCGACATAACTCAGGTTGATGGTTTTCAACAATCAGTTAAAAGTATAGCTGCTGCTTTATGCCAGTATATCTCAGCCAGTTGGTGTTTTTAACATGTCTATTTCCCCCAATGATTTTGGGATGGTTGGCATCATCATTCATAATCATCATTTTTCATTGGGAAGGATCATCATGCACAAATAACGGTGATCTGACAACATGATTTATATCCTTGACCTTGATTTGACTACAATTCTATGACCATTGCACCGAACTCGGATTCCAGGTTCTTTTACTTGTGAAAAAATCACCATCATATTGAATACTTACACTTTGGTAAACCAACATGGCAAGGGAAAATACACCATTTATAGCTCATTCCCAAGGGTTTCCCCCAAAAAAGGTTGTGACCATCCATTTCCAGGTTAGTTTACTGGAGGATAAAACCATTCATTGTAAAGGCCATGTTTTTGCAATAAAATCTTGCAACTCCCCATATCTAATCCTCAAAATCATTCTAAACGATGGATTTTCCAGGCTAAACCACCATAAATGCTGGATTTTCCATGCAACCACGAGATGGCCGTGGTTCTGATGGCCGTCACCATGTACCAGGGAGATGGCTGTGGAGGGAGCTGAAGTGGTGTTGGAGGCGCATCTGTCGCAACGGGGCAATCAGCTGGTGATGATAGGTGGATTACTGATTGGTTGATCGTGGGTTATCAGTAGCCAATTGAGATAGCAACAGTTATTACAATGGTATGAACATATTGAATAGTATAGTTATCTAATAACAGTAGTTACATAATAATATAGTTATGGCTTTGGGTCAATACTAACCATCAATAGGGGATAATAACCAACCAATAAGAGGGAAACCTATGGTTAATGATAGGGGAACCAGGGGCACAGGGTAAAATATATATATATATATCAAGCCTCAAACTTGCCAATAGCTGGTGATGATAGGTGGGAATAGTTGACCATTGGCAAATAGTCACCCATTGCCAATGGGTCACAGATATGCATACTGGTTTTACCTATACATAATAGTTACCTATAAGTAGTTGCATCAGCCAATGCTTAATAGTAGCTCTTCATAACCATGATAGGTGAGAATAGTTAACTGAATTAATTGTTGGTTTCTCAAGATTGTGGTTAATAACTATGGGTCAACAACTAATGGTTACTAATATGTTGACTAACTGATTAGTTGACTAACTATGGTAGGTGAGAATAGTTACCCTTTGGCAAACTAATGAGGAATGGTGAATGGTTGCTACCTAATGTTTAGGTGAACCAACCAACCAACCAACCAATGGTTGATAACTGATGGCTAGCCTAGGTGAGAATAGTTTGTAGGTGAGAATTGTCAATGAGCTGGTTATAATTTGTGGTTAATTATGGTTAATGATATGATTGGTTAAACCATTTTTATCCTTAATTCACTAGTCATAAGAATGGTTTATTGCTATAAATGGTGAGAATATTGCTGATTCCTGGTTAGTTGGTGAGAATATTCTGGTTAACAAACCAAGAAAAGCTGATGAGAATAGGAAATTGGTGGTTTCTAAGAGTAGCGAACCTAAAAAATGATTTGTTTATCGCTATAGATGGTCAATGTAAGATGATTTGGGGGTATCAATATTTTGAGAAACCACCAATTAGCTTGGTATAGTTCATGATATGGGATGACCTAGTGGTTAATACGCATGGGTCAACAACTAATGGTTGACTAGCGGGTTGATGGTTGATGTTAGGAGCTAACTAAGTGGTTAGTTAACTGGTAAATGGTTGAAAATGCTGGTGAATGATTGATAGGAGAATCAACTAATTAGCTGGTCAACGGTAATAGTTAATAGGAGGGCTAGTCACCAGAGAAAAAAAGGAATATACCAGCAGGTGCTTAAGAACAGGAGTAGTTAATGATGAATGAGTTGCTCAATGATTGAGGTCATGACAACCAAGGGATAGGTGAAGCAACCAGTGGTGATGGTTTGGTTAACTAACCTGGAATCTGCAAATTCGCTGTTTAAAAGGTGAAGCAGTTATATATGGTTGATGATCCACGCAACCAGCTTGGTTTGCCTGTGTAACTGGTGGTTGATGGTAGAAAGTTAATCAACAATTTATTTGCTGATCAATTGGCTGGCTAATGGTTAACCATCAAACATGAATACCATTGATTGGCTAATGGGGGTTGCTGAAGTGGTTGATGGTTTTCATGCTTGATGGTTTTCATGCTTGATAACTTCTAAGGAGTAGGTACTTGGCCATCAAATGACTAGCATTTCATTACCTGGTTAATGGTTGATACTAGAGTGTAATAACCAGCAAGAACAAGGGATGTACCAGCTTTATATGCCGAGCTGTTGGCAATGTTACCAACAAATGCGCATGTGAACCAACCAACCAATGGTTAACTGGGTAGTGATTGATAGGAGAATCAACCAAGGATTGATAACTGATGGTGGTGGTTACATCCCAACAACTCCAATTCTTTGACCATTTCTGGTGGGATACGAGCAGCTACCGGGTTTTGACCCACAACCATGTATCAACGTGAACCAATGCTTAGTAGCTAATGAGTTGTGGGTCAAGATATACCATGTATAACCTTAGCTTATACCATGTATCAAGTAAGTTAAGTTCTGGTTGATAGTGAGTTGATTTTCGGCAAAGATGACTGACAACCATATGGCTAAGGTCATAACAAACTACTCCCCAACGGAATTATCACAGGATATAACAAACAAATCTATAACGTGGTAAAGAACGATAGTACCTTAATACCAGTTATAAATAACATAACCTGGTTGATCGTGATGTAATTTTCGGCAATGATGGTTAACAACAATATGGCTAAGGATCATTACCCACCACCTAATGAAAAACCAATAGTTATTTTGCTGATTCATGACTTAGAATTGGGGATGATGAACAAATAAAAGCAACACGAACAGGGGACATGCCAGCCATATGTGTAAGATCAACATGAACCCAGGGTCGCCTGGCGCCCGGCACCATCAAAACATTGGGCGGTCTCAGCAGGCCACACCTACGCACAGCGAGACCGGCCGAGACAGGTGGGGGACTGGCAGGGAAATGGTGATGATTTGCGGGTGGCCACATGGGGTGTCACCACTTCTGTTTCGGTAGGTCGTTGCCTCAAATCCCAAGTTGAATAATTCTGTGGTAGCTTTTGCAGAATGCAGTTCTGCAAGTGCTAATGAAAGAAGTTCCATAATGTAGCAGTTCTGCAGTCGACCTCACGTCTTTTGTACCGTCGACAGCCGTTCGCGGCATTCTGCTTTGTGGCGCACATTTGCTCGTGAAAGTCGTGGTCTGTTCATTTTGCCATGCACCACCAGAAAACAACAAGCAACGATTGTTTGATGCTTGATCAACCACTAGTAGTTGAACCTCCCCTGACAATGATCATTCTCTACAATCGTGGGTTGATTGACATTGAAGAAGCTGTCCTCAAAGATGATCTACTTCTGATATCTACTCATTGTGAGAATCCATCTTTCATTTGCCCCCCGTAAGCGTTAGTGCGGCAATGCACATATATCGATCAATCGTTGTCATGGCCCCTGTAGCCACAAGTGAAAGCTCCTTTCTGAAGTTCTTCAGAATCCCATCTTCAATCGCCAAAGTAACCGCGATGACCCATCATCATCATATAAACCAATGTTTTGTCATCAACCATTCATTGTTAATCATTGGCCACATTGTTCTATTTTCATTAGCAAGCTTATATTTACCAGTAGAAGCTATGATTTCAACCAGTATGATCCGACGTCACTACTGTCAATCCAATATCAAATCTACTATGAATCAACCAGTGTGTTACCATCAATTGACCGACAAGGAAGTCTCACCAACCGTGAATTTGCGATCCATGAACCAGAAAGTAACCATCAATAGACTCATAGACCATCAGTTGAGCATTCGTTAACCATTGACTAAGTATCAAATCAACAGTGAGTAACCATCAATGAAGCATCAAGCAACCATCACTTAACCATCCATAAACCAACGATGAACCGGTATTCACCATTATTATCCATCGGTTCCGTAAATCAGCCAGTGTTGAGCATGAAGTAACCATCAGTGAAACCAAGAAGTGACCATCAATCAACCATTCTTATCCATGAAAAATCATCAACACCCATTGACCATAGTTTTTAACCATCACTAACCATCACTAACCATCACTAACCAATTCACGATCCTCAACCATCAATCAACCATTACTAAACATCATCAACCATGTTTAACCATTCTCAACCATCAATTGGACCATCAATCAACCACGAATTATCCACTAATCAAAGTTAACCAATTGATGAAATTGATGATTGGGAATGATTAAAAATGATTAATGATGGTTGGGAATGGTCAACTAATCAATCAACCACAAATAATCCACTATCAAGCACCAAGTCCCCACCAAGTCCCCACCTACGTCCCCTGTTTTCACCGTGACGACCCGTCGTTTCGACAGTGGCACGACAGTGAGGCGTTCGACGGCACCGCTGCTTTCTGGCGAAGCAAGGTCGGAAGCGGCGGTTTCGATCACGGCCATCACCATGGTGGATCATTCTAGTTGAGTATGATGAATGATGTTGACCATGGCAATTTACTGTAGATGATTGTCACCGTGATGATGCTGATTCATGCAAGGTAAGGATAGCCAAGGGGTCGTCAATCACGCTTCGTGAGGCTTAGCAACGGTTGATGGACGTGAAACTATGAATCTGCTGATAGCTCCAGGCAAGCAAACAATGACAGTCCCATCAATCATTACCCCTGAGTTTTTTTTGACAGTTAATGCTACCCAGTCTTTTTATCATTCAATCATTCTTATCACAGGTTGGATATTAGTCCCATTCCAATCCTAAATTGAAAAGCCACATTGGCTATACTCACCTTCTTTGATATCATCGAACCATCGTACATGTTCAGCCAAGGACTATATTTAGCCTCACGGTGCAACAGCTGATACTGAGCTTCTACTCCAGGATGGCTACATGGCTTTGTTTGGATGTGCATTTGAACTGCTCGCAAACGGTACTACGCACCGTGACTATAGGGCTTCATCCAGCGACAAAAGGGTGAAACTAATCCCAATTCTAACGTGGGCGCTGCACATCCAAGTCATAGTGGATCCATAGATCCAGAACATTCCAGAACCCCCCCATCATCATCATCCTATTGATTAACCATGTATAGTAGTAAACCAACTTTTTACAGGGGGAAATGAATGCTCAGGGATGAGTTTCTGGTAAATACATCCACTTACACTGGATATACGTAAACTTATGGACCTATGGAGTTGCAAGTCTGAACCAACGGATCTGACCACAGGATACCAGTGATCTAAATCATCAACCGTTATGTATTATCATCAACCAAAATCTAAACCAACGGATTAAAATCGGTTAATCTCAATCGGTGATTGACCATTATTAACCATGATTTAAACCAATAGCTGATATCGGTTACTATCAACCATAATCTCAACCAACGAATCTGAATCATTTGATTTAATCATTTATGTCATTATTACCCCCTGGGTTCCCAGTGATGACCCACGCAGTTTTTGTCGCCTTCCTGTGAGGTCTCCTGGAAGGAGGTCCTGGGCATTGGAAAGTCCAGGCGGCCCGGTCACCGTTGCGTGCGGAGAAATGGTAAGGAATGCAATGGTGGAGGTGGAGAATCCTTGGTTCATAATGATGGGTAATGATGCTTCATGATGGTTGAGAAGTGTTGAATTCGTGGGTGATTCAGGGTTAATTCTTGAGAATCGTTGGTTCATGAGTTATTTACGATGGATTTGTGATGGTTTATGATGGTACTTGAGAATCATTGGTTGGTTTGATGGATGGTAGTTGATAATCATTGGTTGGTTTATCATAGTTGAGAATCATTGTGGGTTTGATGGATGGCGAAATGGTGTTTTGATGGTGAATGAATGGGTCAATGCGTATTACCACATATCTCTTAGCTTCCATGGTGGTTGATCATTGGTGGAGGCTCAAGGGTCGATGCTCAAGATGGTTCCGGCCGCTGGTGCATTGGTTATTCATGATGGATGTATGATGCTTCGTGATGCATAATGCTTGGCCTGTGGTAAAATAATGGTTCATAATGATGGTTCACAATGGTTCATGATGGTTGATGGGTGGTGAATTCTTGGGTGATTCAGGGTTAACTGTTGAGAATCATTGGTTCATTGGTGGTTGATCATTGGTGGTCAATCAAGTGATGGTTAGCTCGTGGATAATTGTTGGTTCATTAGTTTTCTCATGGTTTATAATTCCTGATGGTTAATTGATGGTTAGCTCACGGTTGAATAAGGGTTGAATAAGGGTTGATGATGATGATGATGATGATGATGATGATGATGATGATGGTCCATCATGACAGGGGATGAGTGATGAACTAACGGTTGATTCATGCATAACTCTTGACAATCATTGGTTTATTGGTCATTTGATGGTTGATGAATAGTATATCCATGGTTGGTTGATGGTCATTTGTTGCTTGCTTCATGGGTACGTAGTGGTTCATTGATGATTGGTTGATAGTTGATTAATGACTATAGTAGGGGATTTCACGGTAGAGAGCGATTCCGATTCCAGTATTAGTCAAGAGTAGGACATGCAGACAAACAAAGATCAACAAATGGTCAGTGACTTCGGGCTTTAGCAACCTCTGATCACGTCAATTGCTGGTGAGTTCGACCATCGGTTTGCCCCGGAAACGATGTGATGCTACTCCGAAGTGGTGTCAAAATCATGGGATTGCAATGGATGCGGATCCCCCCCAAGCACCACATCTCACGATTCCCAAGCACCACATGCAAACCCAAAGCATTTCCATTCGGAAAATGATCTACGCACCCACTGTTCTAGACAGGTCCGTTGTTGATTGCCATATGACATGGTGGTCTCAATGGAGCTAAAACCCATGCTGCACCACTTCCAGGATGAGTTGAGCCATCATCTTCACAATTTGGTCCAGTCAGTTATGACTAGTGAAACCTGCTCTACCATTTGGTTAGGGTTCTCCTGGTAGCTCCTGGCCTCGCTGCCCCAAAACAGGATACCCTGCACAGTTCCTGGCCTCGCTGCCTCCCAAGCCACCTTGAGTTGAAGCAGCTCAGTTTCTGATTTCACCAGCGGGGTCGGTCGGCTGCAGCGAACTGCTAGCACTTGGGGGTCCCGAAGAGTTGCCACCACTCTGCATCTCAGCCATCCATCAACCAATCATGAGCTGGACCTGTCCCATGATGCACCTGTTTATAAGCATCATTCTACCACTGACCAAAAACTCACCATCAATTAAGCATCGAGTAAGTATCAACTAGACCATCAGTAACCATCACTCTAAATCACCACTTACTGCAACCATACAAACCATACATTGAATGTCAGCGAAACATAAATGAACCAACCAATTAACCCATCAAATAGCCTAATCAAGCATCGACTAGCATTGCTTAGTGCTTAATAATCCAATTAGATGCAATCACAGCCAACAAACTAATCCATCAAATGATCACTTGAACCATAATCATCATTAAGCATCCAGGTGGTCATTAGGCAAGGCTAATCATGAATGAAACATCTACCTAACACACGACCACCTGCACTAGCTGATGACTGCATTACTTAAAGCTAACTAATCATCATCCAACCATCCATTAACCATCCATTAACCATCCATTGACCACCCATTAACCATCCATTAACCACCCATTAACCATCCATTAACCATTAGTCAAGCACCAGCATCAACCATCAATGCACTCAACTTCACGTGAAGTTGCTCCAGGCGGCAGTCCCCGCAGTGTGGCGCTTGGGAATCTCACCGAAGCGGGCGAGGCCCCGTGGATTCCTTGGGAAGTTGGACCAAGGACGATGGCTTGATGGCTTGAAGGAAGGTTTGGTTGAGTTACTAAGTTAGTGATGGGTTGAATGATGTTTGATGAGGGTTTGGTTGAATGGGCGGGTTGAAGGATGGTTTTTTGATGGTTCTGCAAGTGATGGGTTGAATGATGTTTGATGAGGGTTTAAGTTGATGGCGGTGGTGATTTTTTGGTTTCATGGTCATTTGATTGTTGATCGATCGGATAAATTTCATGGTTATTCGATGGTTTAGATGATGATGAATCCATGGAATAATTGATGGGTTATTTGATGGTTGGGTTGATGGTTAAGTGATAACTTAGTTGATGGTTTGATGATGTTCAATTAAGGATGGTTTACTTGATGGTTGGTTGATGGTGGACTAGTGGTTACTTACTGGTTCATTGATGCTAAACCATCATTGACCACCATTCACCATCAGCTAACTATCAAGTAGACCATCATTGCCCACCATTCAAGCACCAATGATGCCATCCCTCATCATCATCAACCCATCAACCCATCAAAAGACCATCAGTTCATTCACCAAACAACCATCATCAAAGTATCATGACCAATGATTAGCTGCTATAGTCTTCACCATTCACCAGTGCCATAGCGTCGCTTCACCACGCTATAGCCACCGTTCAGCAAGCCATTCACCACAACGCCTCGGTGAGGACAGCGACGTGCCCGACGCGCTGGATGCCGCGAGCTATGCACCATAGGCAGCCCCCTTGCTGCGTCGGCGTGGTCTCAGGGTTGTGATGGGCTTGGTTGGATCCTTCGCCATGACCAGCGACAAGAGTTACCTGGGCGGGTTACAGCTATGAACTTAGCTTTTAGCTTTTTCGGGATATGATTGATTCACCATACAGCCACTAAAAGTCAGACTTTTAGCAAGGGATCTAACAGCCACCAAGTTACCAATGGTTGTCGTTACTTGGACTCGCAACTGGGGTTATAACCAGGGGTTATGAACCCTGTTGAGTAGCTGAACTAATCCCTATAACCACGATTATATAGTTCCCAGTTACGATTCATGGGCTTGCACATCCAAGTAGTTACTCATGTCAACCCGGATGAAGCTGAATTCCACAGGTTCAGAGTGGTTGATAAGGGGATAAGAACCAACAATAATGGTGGACCATAGCTGTTTTGATTGGGGGGGTACCACTTGAATGGGTAACCAAGGCTTTTGGGAATACCCCCTATTGATAAACTAGGGTTTATTAATCCAGGAAAGGCAGCGAGGGTTGCCATCTGTTGGTAGAAATTTATGGGGATCAATGATCAAGCAAAAAATATGATAGCGTCATTGCTTGATTTTGTTTTGAATTCAGCCGTATCATAGTACCCGGTTTGGTTAATAATACCATATCACCACATGGCCATAACCAACAGAGGTGATGCTTCCACCAACATCAGAAGCTACTCATTCAAGTGACTTACTATGCGCCACAACTATGATTGGCCTAAGGACATGACAGTGCTATTGTAGACCACAAGCAACTCAGGAATCAACTATTCGTCAATCATTCTGAGCCATTTGTGTGGCTGACTATTGGTAGTCATTGTTCTTTGATATAGCCATTCAGGACCCCAGCTTCCTGTGGTGAACAATACTCAAGGATCATGATTTCCAGTGTATTCATCATGTTGTTTCTAGCTGGATGGCCAATGATGCTTGAGAGCGGTGGTCAAGTAGCATCATCCCAGCTTGCTAACCAGCTATGTTTCAATCTGGGGGCACCAGCTTCAAGTCGAGATGGGATGCGCATCACTTTCAACCAGGCGCATCCAATGGTACTTTTTTTTAGTTCAGCCAAGCTGCATCTTTGATCCAGTGCCAGACCTGATCATGGTGATAGTGGTGAACCATTGTCTATCACAGTTTTGTGAACCAATGGTTCACCACTATCGCCATGGTGATAGCAATGGTTCATGCAGTTTTGCACCATTGTTTTTATCCTTGTAAACCAATGGTTCATCACTATCAGCCATTGAGGAGCATTCGTTGTGCATCCACGGAACCCTTGTTGCTGCTGCTGGCAACTCTGCACAGGCGGAACACACACCTTTCCAAGTCCACGTGCAGGGCAACACCGTTGGAGAGCCATGTGTTCTGCGGTGAGTCGTGGTGCCACGACATGTCTCTGGTGGACCCTGGCTGCTCACAATGAAGAGGAGATTTAAGCAATCAAGATGGATAATGAGGTGTAAAATGATGGTTCATGAGGGTCAAATGAACATGGTGATACATCCATTATTGACAGTTAATGATACTTACCGTTTCATAAGGGTTTAATGGACCATTAAACCCTTTGCCACTAAGATGAAGCTGCTGATGCTTCGGTGCCATTCATGGTTGATCATTCAATACGTCATGGTGTGGTGGAATCTAACTGGTTGAAGCAATGATGGGGTGGCGATCATCCACCTGTGGGAAACATGCCTAGAGGACCGGCTGCAGTTGGGGGCGATGAAAATGGACCGAGAGGCTATGAATCATTAGTCCCAGTTGCGAATCGATTAGACTTAATAATATAACTCACTTTTACTTTAGAATATGGTCAGAATTCGCAAAGGTTCTGTGTGTATACCATATATATACGTAGATAGAGGGATATCACTCCTAACCAATCATGACAGCAAGAGGCTTACCATCAAGTAATTTTGGCAAATGTGTGTCTTAGAATTCCAGCGCCTCCGTACGCCTACTAAGAGAGTACTATGGGGTGCTACTTGTTGGAAAACCCATTGTCCAGGGATGGATATAGGGGTACCCCCAAATCATCCATTATTAAGCATCTATAGTTTTAGATAAACCATTCTTGTGGACCCCTATTTTGAGAAACCACCATGATCCATTCTTTGTTGGCTGTTGTTGCTTATTAGCAGATGCCCCGCTCGTTTGTTCTTATCGCCGTCAGTTTCAGCACACTGTTCAACGACCAGCCATGGTTTATGAGCCATGATTGAGCATCATTCACCCTTGTTAATCCTCATCAACATCCTCATTAATGTTATGCTCGTGGTGAATGATGCTCAATCATGGTGAGGTTCGTTGAGCATCATTCACCCTTATCGTTGGTGGTTATTGTTAATCCTCATGAAGCATCAATCACTCTCTGCATCCGGGTGCCGCTGGGGCGAACCGTCGATGATCATCGATGCGGTCGCCGCATCTCCGTTGCGCTAAACTGCAACTACAATCTGGTGCCCCCAAATGGAACCTGGTTGGGAATGGTTGTCAATGGCTAGAAGTGCGTGATGGATGGTTCATCATGGTTGATGAGGATTGATCATGATTTCATGAGAATGGCTTATGGTGAAAAAAAGAGAATGCTTAAGAGTTGTAAATGAGTTGAAATTGATTTCTGGTCGTTGATTCTTTATGGATGTTTGGCTTGATAACATGTGGATAGTAGCCAAGTGGTTGTTCATGCTTGACAACGACATGACTGACAGTCGAAAATGATGGTCCGTTTGCTTAGTGACTGTTAATTGTTGATCAGTGGGTAAAAGTGGTTGTTGATGCTCAAAATTACCCACCTTATGGATATTCAGCAATCTTAATCATTTGCTCGACATTTGCTTGTAAATGCAGATTTTACTCAGCTGACTAATGGTTGATCATCGTCAAAAGTGATTGTTAGTATTAAACAGATTGTTAAGATTAAACGGCTGCTGAAAACCGGTCCAATGGTGAGTGAGAGGTCAGGAGTGATGTTTGGTGAACCCTGAAACATCACAGGCAGGTGGACCAGTGACAGTTGGTTGTAGCTGTGGTGGTTTACCCAACTAACAACAAATGGTGAAAGATTGAGTGGACCATGTGACCATCCAACTAGAACTGCTACTGCCTACTGTTGCGATCCATTGCCTCAGATGCTTGTTGTTTACCCCCTAGCAAACTGACCCAAACTGACCTGGAAGTTCAAATCACCATTGTTTGTGGGTAAAATCATTTTAAGTAGTGGATGTTCGACTTCCAAGTGAGTTTGCCAAGGTGTAAATTGGAAACCTTTACATAGCCACCTTAGCTAAACTTGAAGAGCAGGGAAGCAAAGAGCAGCATGTCAATGATGAGCATCTGGCTAGTCAGTTGGATAGGAAAATGCTGATGCAAAGAGAAGTTGAAGTGTAGCTGTAGACATTTACAACTTAATTGCGTTGATGTGTGGTGGAAAATACTTCGGTACCTCGTTGACTCACGGCTCATGAAACGAACTGACCTGGATCACACTGCAACCAGGTTGCTCATCAGCAGCCCTGTGCCATCTAAGTCGCATCCAACAAGAAGATCAATGGCTTAAGAATTAATCCATTAGTTCACCAATGCCACTATCATCATTTTAATCATTATCTATTTGGCTATGGGTCAATATTGATCATCAATACTAACCAACGATTGTCAATGATGGTACACCGGCGGTACAGGGTTTTGACCCGTAGCCGTCTGTTGTGAACATATCCCGGAAGGTTTTCATGGTGCTTGCTAACTTGCCTTTTCTGCACTTCGGGGTGCACGCTTAACATGTTCTTAGGATTTGTTGTGTTTTTAAGGAACATGATAATCTTCCGGGCAGTCACTACCATCACTCACTCTCATATCAATTACCACTATCACTACCATATCAATCTATCTTAAGCCACTGTTACTATCACCCCTTCAATCAGTATCTATTTATTGTGAACATGATGCTGTCGGATATGACACCCATTCTTCGTGTTGACAAACTGGTGACAAAGATCCGGTGTGCCTCGTCCGTGGCACCCACTGTTCGGGGCACCAGCGTGCCGAGCCCCGCTGCAAGCTGAGCCTCCTGTTCGCCCCCGGGCCATGGTTGCCCCTAGCCCCTCGCCATCATCCCCTGGGTCAACTGCTTGAGATCTGTGGAGATCACTCGTTGAAGATGGCCAGACAGGCAGGTGAATCATGTTGATCCACATGAGAGTATGGTTCCTGATCATGGGGAAGAGTGATCGTTGTCATCATCGTCATAACTCTATTGCTACCATTCTGACTGTGTAACCATTAGCTATTGAAATCAAATACAAGTATAAACCGCTACAACTATAAACCATTACAACTATCAGCGTTTTGGTGGTAATGATCTACTGTACCATGAGACGATGGTAAGCTTGATCCACCAAGATTTACCATCAATTCACACGATCAATTCACCAGCCATTTATCATCGGATCATTAGTATTAAGTGTTATCAGTTAACCACTACCAATTAACCATGGTTATTATCTACTAATGAAGCATCACTGATAACCATGGTCAATAATGGCTCAAAATGGTTCAAAATATGGTTAAATAGTAGTAGTTAGTGATATTTGGTGCTGGGATCACAATTTTGGTTCCCTGCACTTTCAAGTCTCACTTGGAGCCAGCCCAAAAGCCAAAAGTACTGGTTAATGACAGTTCATTCTCGGAACATAGTCATTAATTCACCAGTAGTTTTCAATCAACCAGCATTGATGACCATATGAACCATTAATCAGCACTCACTAACTATCCATCAACCATAACTATTGATGAACAGCATCAAAGAACAGCATCAATCAACCATAACTATTGATTCAATCAACCATAACAAACCAGCATGAAAGAACAGCCACCGCTCAACGATTCCGCCGCTCACATGCTTGCTGGGGCACGAAAAATTCGATGCACCTCCGCTGCACCAGTCAGCCACAAAAAAAGCCCAGTCGCTCAGCGGGATGGATCCATGGCGGACCCTACAGGTGGGGTTCCATGGGAGTCACCAGAGTGAACTCATTGGTGCTTTGAATGGATGGTGTTCTACAGGTAGTTCCATGACTTAGTAAACTGATTCATGGTTTGGAACTGTTGGTTTTGTTTCAATGTTTGAAGGTATTTTAGTCAAGTGATTCATGGTTGGTTGACTAACCCAATACTTTTCAGACTGGTGTTTCAATCACTAACCAGTCACCGTAGTTGACCCGCTCTAAGGTGCCTGATCCCCCTTTCACCTTAGCATTCGAGTCTCGTGACAGAGTGACCGACTCTTCACGAGGTCTTTTGAGCCGTCCTCGGTTTGTTGCGGTGTAACATCCAATGAAAACGCAGGTGGAAATGCTCACAGATGGGAGGTTTTGACTCTCAGTCGTGTAGACAACATGTGATAATCAATACAATCGCTGTATCACCATCACCGCGTTGATTTGAGCACTGCGAATGTAGATGGAACGAATGTTTGAACATTGTTGGGCTGACCATCTTTCATGTTCGTTGTCCTCGAAAGCAATGGCCCGAAACAAGATTTGCAAGTACCAAACATTGCCACACTCTGCTTGCTGGTGGTATTGGCGAATGGATCTCCTCTTAGGGAAGGGTCACTCACCAACTGATTCATCCCAATGGCGGCGCTCGTTTCGAGAGTTTGTTTCCTGAGTTTGCTCCAGCATTTCTCGAGGAAGATGGAAGGCTAACCACTGGTTGGTGGTTTCTCAAGGCATTGGGAAATCTCAGGGCATTGGGAAGCCCGAAGTTATGGATGCTCTATGATTGTAATGATATTTGATGGCTAACCACTATAGTATCGACCTGGCAGAGGTTTGTGATAACCTGGGTGCTTATTGTTGGTTACTATCCCCAGTTACAGCAGCCATTGTACCACGGGTCGATTGATGGTGGTCATTTGCATGGTGCGTATCTTGACAGAGCTGTAGCCTGCTGCCCCATACAACCACTTCAAGGAATGGCTATGGGTCAATATTGAGCAACTAATAATGGGGGATACTAATCGACAATAATAGGGAAAACAATGGTTAATGATAGGGGAACCAGGGGTACAGGGTTTTGACCCACTGCCGAATGTGAACAAAGCTACCATTGAAACTCTTGGCTGAATTCGATTTGGGCCCCAGCAAATGGTTGTTTTTCGAAACCGGGGACCGCCAAGAATGGGTGGTTTTGTTACTATAGATAACTAATCTTGGATGATTTGGGGGTACCCCCATTTTATGAAACCACCTTTTACCATCAGAGTGCTCCCCCCTGTGACTGTCACTTGCGGCTTGTGGCCATTGCTCAACATTGCAGGTGTTGACGTTACGAACATCCCCCGCGTCACATCGTTGAGATTCTTGAACTTATGTCGTGATTCTTAAAATGGGAGGGTCCCCCCAAAGTTACGGTTAGTTTCTCACCACAATTATTGGTTAATAAAGGATGATTTGGAGGTGCCCCTATTTTAAGAAACCACCCGAAACCGCCATGTGGTTGATGTTGAGGTTGGATATGAAGTGTGTGGCTCAGCCTGTGCTCGGCATGCCCTTTGGACTGAAAACGACCATCCTGGTTGCATAGCTGGCCCCTTTAACCTGGGATGAGCAGATGGTGATATCAAAGGAGCTACACAGCGCTATCAACTGCTGTTCGATATGCGCTTTCTCAAAATTGCCAGCTTTAATTGGTACACCAGTTAGAAATGGTGTTTTTTGATTTCACTAGCTTAAATGTTCTGCTCACAACCTGCTGGCAGTGGGTAAGCAGCACCAGAACTTGTCAACTCTTGTTGGATAGTCTTCCCAAACATAAAAGATGACTCTCTTTAAGACACGGAGTGATACCGTACCCTTTGTTGGATCACCGGTGAAATCAGGTACCACAAATCGCCATCACAACAGGGGGGTATCTTGGGTGCAGCTCTGGCAGCATGGCATCTTCCTCGAGGGGAGTTGATCCTCCGGCATGGGGAGGTGATCGATTGCGGGTCGAACGTATGACGAACCCCGCGATGGAGATACACTCCAGTCACCTAAGACTAAGAGTTCGCGATGGAATTCACCATGTTTTTTGCGTGAAACCCGCTTGAAAATTATCTATCATTGATGAATTTTCGATCTTAGATCACCAAAAGGTACCTACCCTTGTGATTTGGGTTCTAGAGGGCATGGTAATTAATGATGATTCCTCGATGCATACTGGATACTGCCAGGATTCATTGTGTGAAGCCACGCGTAGGCTCGGAATCACCTCCCATGTACATAGTGCGTCAGCGCAGGCCTATGCCAGGAGACTCAAGCGCCGAATTGATCCGAAAGATCAGCGGCGGTGCCTGGTTGCTGTTTGTGTACCAGTGGGCCAGGTGGCTTACAGCCACTGATTTAGATTGTTTGCCTTTGTGGGATAGAATTGATATACAATGTTACAATGTATTCAACTAGCCACGAAAGATCAATTTTTAGCAAGGGATCTAAAAGCCACCAAGTGGTGTTTCCGGCTTTTCAGGGGACCATCAGCTATCGCTAGTTGACCGGCATTTGTCTATGGTTGATCATGAAGACCAATGGTCAAGCACCATTAGCCACCACCTTGAAACGAACTATCCCTGGTTGAACTGACACTTCGATGTGGATTGAATCCGAAAATCGTTGGCTCTCCCGGTCAGCCTCTTCCTCGAACCCGGGGTACAACCCATCAACAGACCGCAGAAAGTCCGTGGGCTGGACAGGTCAGCAGCCATTTGGCTCTGCGATTCTCCCATGCCTAGGGAGTAGCCATGAGTAGCCAACCACTGAGCCGTCAAAAAAAGCTAGCAGTGTAGCTACTAAGCCAAGTAATACAATAGCTTTGGGATATAGTAAGCCAAGAAGTATGATGGCTTGGTGATAGTTTACCACCAATCCATTGGATAGCCTGCTGGCTTCTCAGAAATCACTGAGCCATAGTATCGAGCATGATGAATCATGCGAAACTAAATCCCGAGAACCATCTCAAGGATCGTTTCTCATCACTAAATCGTGTATCCATGAGAGACTAGCAGGTCGCCTTTTTGAGGCCCCAGGCGTAGGTCATTGCTGATTGGGGCAATGCCATCCAACCAGGTTGAAATCGCTTCCGATTGCCATCCGAGGGAGTACCGATGCGGCCTATGCTGACCAACAACGGGGAAGCAACAAGAGGACTATGCCAATTGCCAAAGCAATACAGGGTGGTACCCCCTGGTTAGATCCGCTCGTTTAGATTCGCCAACTAAGCATGGTTACATTTACCATAGCTGCTAGTTACCCCAGTTATACCCTTAGAGAAACTCCCAGTCCACAATGATCAGGCAATGATCAATTGTATTTACTCTCAGTCCAACTAAGCATAGATATATTTACTACAACTGATAGTTTCACCACTGATCACGTTGAATCATTGACGAAGGTCATCAAGGTCATTGCGAGCGCAACATCCGCTGCAGCTGTTTCCACCATGTCGCGCGGACCGCGTGTGCCAAGCACTAGGAACGGGGGCGTCACCAAACAACGCCGACCAAGGTCGCCAGCTGTGTTTAGAGTTGGTGAATGGTATGGTGAACTGGTTGGTGGCTAATGATGGTTTATAGAATGGGCCAACGCCCGGGTGCCACCGACCCCTGTTATAAGAGCTGGTGCGGGCAAGGACTGAACCCGGTATATAGTTAGCTCAGTGAGTTGTCTTGGAAAGCCTCAGCTCCCATCTCTGCCAAGGCGGCCAAACGCAAGGATTGAAAGCCTGTATATCACACTTCAACGCTTGGCCTTGGCTTTTTCCGTGGCCAACAAGGCAAGGATTGAAGGCTTTTAAATCACACTTTGACGCGTGGCCTTGGCCCTTTCCGTGGCCATAAGCTGCCGGGAAAAGTTTCAAGCCGGCCGCAAGGATTGAATGGCCGGAATGGCTGTAAAGCAAAAGAAAGTCCAAACGCAAGGATTGAATGGCCAGAACCCATTGAAAGCGCAATGAAGCTCAAGCGTTGAAGAACGCCTTGCGATGACAATGGGACGCGTTGGAGGCCGGGCCAAAGCAAGCGTGAGAGTTCCACCCTTTGGCGGTCCCAGGCGCCGCCCTTGCCTTGGCTTTGGCATAGACAGGTGTCGGCGGATAATGGTTAATAGTCGTGGTTCCGAATGGCTCACAATGGTGGTTTATAGGTGCTTAATAATGCTTAATCATGGTGGTCCATCACGGTTAATGGTTATATAATGGCTCATAATAGGTGAACAAGATGGTGATTCATACTAGGTTAGCTGGTTGGTGGTTGGCTGATAAAAGCTAACCAAGTGCTTATTACTATTGGGGGATTCTTGCAATAGGGCTCCTGAAAATGGTTGGAATTTAATATCAATGGCTCATATACCATAATTGGGAGGTCCCCTGTTTGAGAAAAACCAATTTACCAACCAGATGCTATTATTTGCACAGCTTGCAGGGTTTCTAGCAAACAAAATGGTGGCTCGTAGTGGTTTGGAATAGTTAATACTGGTGAATGATAGGGGGAGTTTTCAACATGGTTGGTGGTGTTAAAAATATTTAGCCATGTTGTATTGGGGATTGTCATAGTCAATCGTCGGGGACAATCAGCAATCACTAATAATGGTTCAAAAGCTGCTAGTTGGCGATTTGATTGACATGTTAAATTTTCCTCTTGCCTTTTTGGATGGTTAATTGATTAACTAACAGTTTTGGGATGGCGAAACTAGCCACCAACCAGTGAACCGTTGATGATTAGATGATCAACCTGCATAGCGATGTTTGACCATAATTGATTGATCTGTTTTTGATGCATCAAATTTTTAACATAATCGAATTGAAAGTAACAGATCTTGATCAAGACCGCTCATTGTTTATCGTTTGAAAATATTTTTAAATAGTCAACTTGCTTAGTGATGCTCAATCATGATCAGTTGAGTGTCTCCCTGTTTTGGTTGATTTGTTGCTGCTGCAGATTTACTCATGCGCCACTTCATAGCTGGGTGTAGCCAATTTCGTTGATGTATCGATCGGTCTCCTTCTTCCTTTTTGTTTTGCGACTTCCAATCGATGTTCAAATATGTATTTTTCTATGTTCAATAACATAAACAAATTCATAAATAAATAAACAGGTTTGGTCAACCGTATTCCAATAACATAGCCAAATATCACTAAATCCATGTTCAATCTGTCTATGTATGCTCAACTCAACCTTCGTCACTGATGGTCCATGAAAGTCAGGTAGTCAACGTTTACTTTTATGGTTGTTTCTGAAAAAAAGGACCCCTCAAAACTATCCTAAAAATTGACGATTATCATCAATAAACTTTGGGTTGGATAATTTGGAGTTTTTTTGATTCAAACTTTTTACTAAAATAACTTCATAGGTTTATTAAACCATAAAATGTTTTTCCCTTAAAAAAGTAAAGAGAATCATTGGTTCCCCCAACCCTTGGGTACCCCCATGGAGTACCAACCTTGAAACCCAACCCTTGGGGTCCCCTACGGCTACCCCCATAGGAACCAACCCATGACTCGCCGACTGCGCGCAGGAGTCCTGGCTTCGTTTCCATGGCGAAGCCGCTGCCGGCAGGGGCGCGGCCGCCGCGGGCAGCTGCAGCTGCGGCGCGGTGAGGTGAGGTGAAAATAAAAAGGAACATGTTTTTTTGGGGTTTAATAGTGGTTCAATACAAATTAAATGAATTCCATTATAATAACAATTTTAAAAAATAGTAATAATGATAATAACAATGCTTGTATAATGGGAAAAATGATCATTTACAAGGTGAAACTAACAAGGAACTTGTCGACTGGTTTAAAATGGTTGTGGTAAAATGGTTAACACTCATGGTTATAATGGTTTAAAATGATTCAATAATGGTAGTATAATTGGAAAATACTAGCAACTAAAATGGTTAATGATGGAGGTTGAATAATGGTAAATAATGAAGGAGCTTGTCTTTTGACTTGTGGTGGTTAATTTACAATAATTAATGGTGGATAACAATTCTGGTTTAATCATGGTAACTAGTGATCCACCATTTTTGACTCGTAACACTGGTGGTTAACAATGAAGGTTTAATAATGGTAATAGTTAGGGTGGTTAATTTAATTTCCAATGATGGGTAATAATGAATAATGGGTAATGAGATGGTGGTTAATAATAGTATGAATGGTGGTGATAATGGTTGTTTACCATTTTGGTAATTAATAAATAGTTCAGAATGGTGGTTAATAATGGGCAATTCTAGGTTTATAAGAGTTGATAGTAGATTTATAATGGGTAATAATGGTTGATAAGATTGTTAGTGCTTGTTTCTAATAAAGGTTAATGATGAGGTTTTAATGGTTAAAAGCGGTTGAGTAGCTGATAGTAGGGGCTAAGAATTGATATATAGTAGTTTTTAATGGGCAATAATAGTTGACAACCAGCTACTGACGTTCACTAACCAATTGGGGTCCACGGTGGTAAATGATGGTTAATTATAAGGTTCGATGGTCGACTTGGTTCGTGGGTTTAGACATTAAACACGTTATATAGGGGATGACAATGATTGATAATAAAGGATAATGAGCAAAAATAGCGGTGAAACAACTACTAACTGGTGGTTTGATTGACAAGTTGTGTATTTTGCCCATTTGGTATTGTTGACTTGCGAATATTTTGGAGGCGACACAAACCACCCGCCAGGGTTTGACAGATTGAAAAGCAGGTTGATCTGACCTGACTCTGGTTGGTTACCGTGAATAGCGAGGTGTTCAACATGGTTAAGCTGATTATTTGGCAGCAAGCGATGGATTTTTACTGATAAGGTGGGGTAGAACCATGATGCACCATGGTAACTAGTACGAATTGGTTTTAAATGATACAAGTGCCAAAAAGCAGCAACTGCATCATGGTTTGTATAATGCTGCTTTGGGAAGAAACAGGTGGGAATGCCGTTGCCATGTGCAATGGTAGAGGAATAAAGAATCTTTCAAAGAGGTAGCGTAAACAGTCTCAGGGAAGGGTGATTATCAACATGCAAGCCTTCAGTTGCTCGGTGGTTTTTAACATGTACCCTAAGATTTTCCAAAACATCTTGGATAGTTGGGTCGTTGACAAGCATATTTTCATGGGGGTGCTTCAACCACCAACCAGTCATGATTGCGTGAACCGCATTGATCTTTGCAGATAAGCAAGTCGGAGCTCTCAAGAAGTCCCAGCGTCTCGTATGTGCAACGTCGTGGTTGTCACGAGCAACAGAGATCATGTCTTCCAAATGAGTGGATAGCCTCCTGGAAATTGAGCAATTCTAGATCATACACCATGTCTGGATTGTTTACCGATTGGAAATTGCCATGTCTTTCGGACAGCAACATGTTGGATTAACATCGAGATCTTCCCAGAAACGCCCGGATCTACAGCCAGCCCCGCAGCAGCCATGACCATCGATAGGGCTTTGAACCGACACCGATTCAGTAAAAAGGGCTGAGCAGATGTTCAGCCAGGGATATCTCACCACAATGAACCACTCACCAATATGAACCAAAAGTCAAAACTGTTTGGTGGTTGATTGACATGTTTTTTTGTTAAGTTGCTTATTTGATGTTTTTGGAGCTCAACAAGTGTTTTTGGTGTTCTTTTTGGGTTCAATATCCAATAAGTGTTTTTTACAACCTCGGCAATGGCAAAACACACTTATCTGGAAAAATGCAACCTTGTCCCAAGCTCTTCTTTTTTCCCCGCACTTCCCGACGTCTGAAATTGGTAAATCACAGGAATTTAAGCAGTTTTTGCTTCTTGCCATCTTTGGGATCCCTCTCAGTCTTCTTGTGTTTCTGCTTTGCTGGCATCGACTTCTCTTTCTTTGTTCCCTCTGTCTCAGTCGCCTCACCCTTTCTTTTCCTTCCGCTTGAGGAAGCCTTGGGTGCTGAATTGTTGCCAGGTTCACTCACATCATTCTCTTCCACTGTCTCAGTCGGTGGCTTCTGTTCCGGATCGGCTGCAGCTTTCTTTTCCAAACCAGTCGCAGGCAGAGCCTCAGGCTTGTCCTCCAAGATCTCAGTCGGTGGCTTCTGTTCCGGCTCAGCTGCAGCTTTCTCTTCCAAATCAGTCGCAGGCTGAGCCTCAGGCTTGTCCTCCAAAATCTCAGTCGGAGGATTCTGATTCGGCTCAGCTGCAGCTTTCTCATTCAACTCAGTCGCAGGCTGAGTCTCAGCATTGTCCTGCAACATCTCAGTCTGAGGATTCTGATTCGGCTCAGTCACACTTGTCTCCTCCAACAGAGTCGGAGGCTGAGTCTCAGGTTTGTCCTCCAACATCCCAGTCTCATGCTTCTGATCCGTCTGAATCTCAGTTCTTTGGCCCCAAGATCTCACTACAAACCCGCGTTTCGGTCTCGATGGCGGGTCCAGCTCTTGAAAACCTGGTGTGTGTTCTCCAAACGGATCATCGTTTGATTCCGATGGCGCTGCCAATGGAGCTGGCTCAGGTACCGTAGAATCATCCACAGCAACCACCGCCGTGTCTTCCAAGTCGTTGTCGTTCCCTTTGCCCTCCTCCTTCACAGAAAGTCCTGGAAGTGCAGGAAGGACGTTCTCATCATCGTTCTTCACGCTGAAATCCGGAATCTCTACTTCTGGTATGACCTCCTTGATCAAAAGAGCAGCTGGAGTCAGATTGGCGTGGCGACAGGCAATCTGGAAAGACTGGGACGTAGGTTCCGTGCACAACAAAGGTGTCATCCTGGAGGGTGGTTGGTCAGCTTTCACACATAGAACCCTTCAAAGAAAACCAGATTCTTATTGTACCATTAATCACCAGCAATGTCTTGGAACATGGTTGAACATGGTCGTTGTTCCTATCTTTCCAAAACAAAACATGTAGAGATAAGTCAAACTGTTCAATGTGTGCCACAAACTAGTGGTCCTGATAGAGATGTTCGTGTCGCCGGTGGCTTTCTCTGCAAAGAGATAGCCCATGGGTTGGTAGTACAAATCTCCAGTCTTGACAAAGCCCGCTCTCAAAGTTGTGAAAAATCCTGCCAAGAAATCAGTGTCCGCCAATGAATGGCAGCAACAGCCACAAGTTGGTTTATCATCTTGGTTAGTTCACTTCTGAGTTTGTGTGTGTATTGTGTATGTATGTCGCTGTCAGTGTGTGTGTGTGTAAGTGTCAAACTGTCAATCAAGAATGTAAAAAAATGAACCAAATGAATTCAGCTGGCTGATTGAATGCGGCACCTGGACACAAAACAAGTTGAGTTATGCGTAGTTACATCTTCTTTATAATTATGTGTATCCAAATTTAATTGTGAATTGTGAATATCAAGTGGGTTCGTTGGAAAATAGAAAGTGTGGAAACAACACATTGAAATGATTTAGACAAAAGTTCCTTCATCCGACTTTGGAAGGTCAGAAGCGGCCATTGCATTAAATCGGTCACGGGCTTCTGAGAGAGAGTTGATCCCGAAGCACTCCATCACATCTTGAATTGCAACTGCAACAATCATCTTGGTCCCGGATACCTGGGGCCAAAGCGCTTCATGTATTGGTTGTCTTTGGTATTGACATACTGATTCAATACTGGCCGAGAATGACAATGATAAACCGATCATGATCAAGCCTCGATTCTGAAAGTGAGCAATAACAATCATTCCATTTTTTTGCCGACTGTTGGTTCATCCTAACCAGAATCCTTCATTCATTATTCATCAATCATCCATCATCAATTAGTCAGTCAACAATCAACAATAATCATAATAACCAGAACCAGCAAACAATGCATCATCTAAGAAACCTGCAAGCGGAATGTCGGCAACGCACTGTGCTCGATCCCGCAGTAAGAATTGTTTTGCTTCGTACCGCATAGGGCCACACTGTCGAGCTCGGCAAGCCCATTCTCGAGTTTCGCTCTCTGGCATACAACTCCATGGTTTCGCGGTCCAGGATTGATGCCTGAAACAAATAGCAGGGTGTGTTCCATGTAGGACATTGTGGGTGTTGGTAGTAGCGTTGTCATGTTTAAACATTTGAACGTGTGAATTGTGAAGAATGAACTATGTTGTAGTGGCTAATCAATTGCATAGTTTATGTCTATGTGTTTGTGTCCAATTTGTTCTCAACCCCCTGCCTCTTTCCAAGCATCTGGGATTACCTCCATCATTTTGGTCTTGAATTCATTCAAGGCCGCAAGCGCTTCTGGATCTTCTGACCCGTTGCTATCGCTAGCCCTCAGCAATGACCTGAGAACTACAAAAAAGGGGTGTGTTGTTGGTGTTGTTGTTGTTGTAACCCTTAACCCTTGTTCCAACAGTAGCGGGACTAACATAGAAAGGAGAGCCGCGGTAGGTTCCGAGTCTGGAATGAGTCTGATGCTTGATACATCTTTGATCAAAAAACACAAAACTGCAAAAACAATGATAAAATCAAGCTAGGATCGTAGGTCTCGACAAGTCCCCTGATTGAACTTGCGCCAGAAAAGCGTCAGTCACGGCTGTGAAAAACTTCTTGCTGGATGGAGTGGATCCACAGATTTGGTTGAAGGTATTGCGACCCTTCCGAACTACGATCGGAAAGCTGGCTCCCTCCCTCCCGGCGCCGCCATTGAAGTGCGAAACTGTTTCCATGGGAGATGTCGTATTGATTTGCCTCAGCATATCCAGAAATGTGGATACACAAAAAGAAAACAATCTAAGTCGGAGGGCAACCAACGAATGAACACCACTTTATTCAAACATTGTTCTGAAAGACCGTTCACTAGATGCATTTTACTTTAGGATGTAATGTTCGAGACTGCTCAGCAACCGTAAACACTATGAAGAACACCTGTGATTTATTCAACAATCTCCATCTAATGGTTCCAAAGCACCTCCAGGCCCTCAAGACTTCTGGGTCGTTCTTGTCAAGGTTGTTCAAGTTTGGTCGTCCAGCGAGGCCGCCATGCTGCGCTCCTCGAGTAGGGTTCTGGCTTCCTCGGGCTCAAGCAGGGGTTCCAAATCTTTAAATTCCTGGTCAGTGTGGGCTAGTCATGACAGTGTTGGTCTTGGGGTTTGAGGTGTCTTAGAGTCATTCAGAGTCAGTGTTTGGTCCTGAGTCGTGGCCTGGTCATCCCTCATCATGTGGATTTAAGTTGATCATGCATTTTTGGGGAGGTACACATAAACAAGACAACACACCGTGATAATGAACATCTTTCGTGAATATATTTCGTGATATGATATGTGAATCCAAGCGTCGTTGAATTTGTTCTTGGAATCTTTGCCTCGCCTTTTGAACAGACTTCACCATCTGTTGTGCATCCTGGCGCTGCGTTATGTGGCATTTGCTTGAAATACCGGTCAAAACAAAAGTGAATTTGTGTTCACAAACTGCTCCCCAAATCATTTGTGTTCCAATAACTTATCAGCAAACCTGTTCCTCCATTGTTTAAAGGAAAGCATAATCCCAGCCTACGTCACAACCAGCTTGGCCCCAACATGACAACATATCTACACACAACGTGACGCAATATTTCAAAAGAAATGTTTGACCCGTTGACAGTCCTTCATGTTGCGCCGCAGTGCAGACACTGCTGTTTTGGTAGCAGCGATACGAGCTAGAAGTTGTTTCTCGGTCTCTGCAACTTCAGCACCCGTCCCACAGGCTGCGCATAGATTCTCAGGATCTCGTAGTTCTGACAATGAAATCACAGACTGGGCTTGTTCCCGGATGAAATCATCAGACTCAACACAGCTGTTGATTGCTGCGTTGTTGTCCGCATCACTCATCTCAGAAAATTCTTGATCAGTGATTTGGATCCCAGATCCATTGCACAAATGCTGGACAAGCTTTGCTCTGGATAAAATTGAATACATCATCTTGATCACGCTAGCATTGTCATCCAATCCCCAGACCTGGGCGCCAGTGTTTTGGGACTTTGGGAAATTAGGAGTCATCATGATAACGCATTGGAAGGAAGGAAGTATAAGGCGCATGCACTTAGTGCCAACAACATTCTTGAATTTTCTGAACGAGTGCTTTGGCTCTAAAGTGTGATTCCTTTGAATGAACTTACAAAGGTCCAGGATCCTCCAACTTAAAATGTAAAGTTGGTTGCCAAGGCGCATCGCTTTGCGCCAGCACCCTATCTTCTGCAACTCCTTTGGAAATGAGCTCCCTGGTTTTCTCGAGAGTGCTGCTCTGTTGTTCCAAGAACGCCTGCAAATGTGTCCACACAATCAGTTGTACGACATTCTTAGTCAATGATCGCAATGAAAATGTAGGACCTGTGTGCATGCCTGTATGTTTGCGCCAATGTATGTTTTTACTTTGGAACCAAAATGTACGATTGATAATATGATAAACGCTGGTAATGCCAATGCCGTCGCACTTTATGGTGACGTTAGAAATGATCACATCACTGGTCATGACTGAATCACTGAACTGAAATCACTGAAAATCAGCAACAAAAGGAACAATGATTGAATTTCACTGGCACATGTGAATCAAATGCATTGTTTCCTACGTTTTGCCTTCGTCTTCTCAGCAACATCATTGAACATCGCCACCAGCAGCTTTTTCTGGTTTACCATCTTCGTTGCCGTCTTCAGCTTCACAGTGGAGATGTCAGGTTCCCTTCTGTTGGTCCCTTCGCCCTTTGATCCTTTGTTCTTCCTGCAAAATGAACACATGTTTACAGTTCGATGTTTTCTCTGTAACATTAAATTCTTGGAGGTGAAAAAACAGAAATAAACTAAAGGGCTAACTTTCTAGTTCATTCAAAATGGAAATCAAAATATGAACGTCAACTTCCCAATAAGTAATGATCATTGCACTACCATTGCACTGTTGTCTAATGTGTTTCTCCGCAGTATTATTTGTAACGATGCCCCACACCCCTATTTTCTGCCGGATGTCCTTTTGCTTGATGTGGTCAGCTCGGTCTCATCAGCAACCAGCTGACCCATCCACTTCATAGACGGCTCCTGCATGGATCAAAGCAGCACAAACTCCAAAGAAGCGAAATGGGTTAGGAACTACGTATTTCAAACATGTCAAGTAATAGCTTGTACATAGTATCATTTGGAAGTTGAAACATAGTAACGCTCTTAGTTTAATACAAAACTTCTTAGCAACTAGTGGCTTGTAACTCGTGATTTGTGTTGCTAACAGTAGTGGTCAGTAGTACTAAATCAATTGCGGTGACTGTTCAAGCAAATGCACCTGAAACATGTCATCGTTGAAGGATGGGGCCAAGTTTGCGAGAACACGGGATGCTGCCGAAGAAATATCTTGCTGGCTAGCATTGTTCTTGGAGTCAATAACTGCTGTTGCACATTCACGTTCAATGCCCATCTGTTCTTGATGCCTGGTGTGGCTGACCTGGACGGACACAGCTTCCACCTCTTGGTGGGTCCTCAACTTATGGCTCCACACACGGATCTTGTGTTTTTCCTCACGCATCCACGAGATCCTTGCTTCCGAGTCGGACATGCGGTCTTCTGGCTCGCACTGGGTTGTAAACCATTGGAGGTACTTGCCGAATCTCATCTCCTCCCAATTGCCAGAAAGGCGGGACTGCTTCACCCCCTCGGTGGACTTGGTTTGGATCAACTGTCGAGGATTCCAAGCCTGTCTCCTTTTGTGCCTTCCTCCGACTGCCTGTGGCACACTGCTTTTGAACTCTGCAAAAACGGTTCTGTACTTGTCAGGATCCTCACGTTGCAACTTCCTCAGCCAAGTAGTCGTCTGAAGTGTCTCCTTCACGTTTGTGTCAGGAATTGTCAGGAAAAACATTGTGCTGTAGTCATTTGCTGGTTCCATGGAGGCTTTTGAAAATTTAGGAAGGGAACACATACAACATTGAGATGTATCAAGTTATGGCTTGTTCTCATTCCTTGTTTATCAGCGGAAGTCGTCCATTGCAAGGCCGCCACATGCCTTCATAACATGTGTGTATGGACATCAAAGTAATTTTAGAAGTTATCATGATATCACAAATGTCAATTAGGTTCCCCCGATTTCCCAAATGTCCTCCTTGACATCCTTGCCGCCACTGGATGCAGTGGCTGCATCACCATCATCTGCAGCATCGCTAGCCTTCACCGCATTGATGATTTTGCGTAGCTCCAAGCTGCAACACGGGCAATGATCTGCGTACTTGGTGGTACGCTTGTTCCCACCGGTCATGAAGTCGCTCTCTACGTACACCTTGGCAATGCACGTCTGTAAGGAATATTGTCGTCATCATCATCATCCCCATCATCATCCTCATCATCATCCTTATCATCATAATCATGATCATCATTGAAATCCTCATGATGTTATCGTTGAATCCACAGCCGATCCGAATCATTCCATAATCCAACCATTGTCGTGAGTTGCAATTAGGGCCAAGATGCTGTAAAGCAAACAATGCATGTATAGGATGGGTCCGCAACTGCTGATTTCTTGTCACCTGGTGTCTCCTTCCCCTCATCGACGGCGTCACACTTCGCATTGTCAGCCATCATTGAAGGAACCCCAAAACCCCCGAGGTCCCAAGATGAGGACAGAACAAAATGACAAAGTCACAGTGCAGGGAGCAAGTTGTTTCATGTGTAATGGTAGCGTATGGCATTGCAAATAAGGTGATTCACTGACACGTTGCAATGTGTTGAATAAATAATTCAACGGATGTTTTTTCTGCATTCACAATCCCTGTGAACCAATCAATTAGCAAGGCACAGCAGCACGACTACGGCTTCATCCACATAGATGATTGACTCAAATCAAACTGTGGTGGTGGTCAATATGCATGCTGAGTTGAAATTCATACTGTCCGTTGTCACTGTGTTGAACAAACTGCACTCTTTCAATGAAACAGCACACCAAGTTCCCGTGTGTTTCTTTTGATGCACAATTGCCATGGTCCACATCATCTGCTGTGGAGGTATCGTGGTACGGCCAAGCAGTAGACTGATGCTGATGCTGTTGTTTGTCGTGACTGTCCTATCGCCTACATTGCAACAAAACAAATCCAAATCACATATTGTACATAGGGTTACTGCTTTGGCTTGGCCTTACCCACAACATATGATGTAAAGGAATCTATTGCAAGTCTAAACCTAATTGTAATGTACAAAGGAAAGTGTACACGTTCACTCACTCACCACCTCGACCCCGTGATGCTGCTTCAGCTTTCATATCTTTCAGGATATTCTTGATTCCAATATCCTCGCACTTGCAATCCCTGCTGATACATTGGAGTTGCTCCATCTCTTTCCTTGGAACACGACTGTCAGTGAACAAAGTTTTTACCCACTTCAATCCCATATCTTGTTCTTGATCATCATTCATTGCGTAACTAGATAAAACCAAGTCTCTTGGTGATCAGCTTGTACATGTGGAGAGTTGGAAACCAGCAGCTCAAGCAAATGCGTTCATGGGCTAACCACGCCAAGTTCGGTTTCTGCGGCATCTTGCTAGTGGTGGCAGCATCCATTTTTACCTGTGAGCCTGTGAGCCTGAAAATTTCCTCTCATGCCACGCAACCGAGATGTCAAACTGTCAAAGTAGTCAAAGCCGAAATCAAAAAACATATTCAACAATATTCAATGGCATTTCACAAAAAAAAAGGTTGCAAGAGCAAAGAAGTAGTCGTAGTAGTGAATAATCATCAATCAATCCTCATCACCAAATCATCAATCATCATCATCATCATCATCATCATCATCATCATCATCATCATCATCATCATCATTGTCGTCGTCACGATGACACTGCTGGAATGGAAGCTGTCTCAGTCTCAATGTCAATGTCTTGCCGTTGACCCTCGTAAAGCAATGGGTGCCCTTTTGCTATCTTTCAGATCATGGGGTCGCGTCAAATCACACACGCGTGTGAAACCAAAAATCAGAGGCCGGTTGGCGGACAATGTGTTGACTGTCCCCCTAAGCTCTCTGGTCCTGCAGTCCTGCAGTCCTACGATTGGCAAATGAGCAACCGAAACTGATCAGTTTTGTTCGTGGGATTAAGATTCAAAAGGAATAGCAACCATGACAAAGGAAATTGTTGTTTGATATTGATGTACCAACCGTAGCTCCACTAGTCAACATCCTTGTCTACATCTTCTGTCTTACCCTCCTCATCAATGTCATCATCATCATCATCTGCAGCTGAATCTTCGGATTGGTCCCCATTGTAAAAGACCTGAGCTGTCGGTTGGACCGGCTGCACCTCATCCTTATCCCGAAGATGGCTCAACGCAAAGGCCACAAAAGCCGTCATACATGGCTGAGAGAATGAATTCCCAGCCATTCTCCGCAGTGCCGTTGCTGAGACACACTTGTAATCTAGCAGGCTGCCAACATCACATGCCAAGAGAGAGTCTGGGAAGAGCGGAACTCCCTGCATTTCGACAAGTTCCTGAGTGGTCAATGATGAAACTAAAAATGAACCGTTGATCATCGGAAAGACATACCCCTCATCACAAAGTTGATCACACAAATGATCCATTGTTCTTTGCATTTGTTCAAATTTCAAATTGTCAAATTAATTACCACCCTCTCCAACCGGTTAACCGGCCCAACCCGTGTTGTGTTAAGTGTTACGGTGTTACTGCAACTGATGACACGTGTTAGTTCAAGAAGCTGATGCTGTGTATGGGCGTCCTCTGGCCGCACCCCACATAAAGCTTAGCGAAGCCAACAAAACCGGTGCAATTGCACCAAAGTGTTCCTGAGGCGGACAGGTTCGTAGCAGCACTTGAGTCATCACAGAGTCTTTGAAGGAGTGTGTCCTAACACCCCATCCCACTTGGTTTGTTTGTGTCCTGGTGGCTGACGTCTTGATCGAGATTTATGGCTACATCCACCGATGATGCCAGAAGTGCCCGCAATCGAGGCAACTTGAGGGCTGCCCGTAGGTTCATTTGCGCTGCCACAGGTAATAGGTCAGCAAAGTCTGAATGAACCGACTTTTTTGCCTAGGAGGTCAATTTCAATTCGCAAATCGCACACAGGTCTAGTACCAGCAAATCAACCAATTAGTTTAAGGCAGTCGGTCAGCAAACAGTAAACATTGTTGTCTTTCTCTAGCATCTACGTTCTCACCTGATAGTCTTTGTTGGAAATGCAATGCAAGGCACGTTGAATGCCATGTTCTGTCGGAGATCCTCAACCTGCAAAGTGGATAAACAGGGAAGTTAGGTCATTGTACTGAAACTTGTGATGACATCGTTTAGTTGGAAACATTGTGAAACATTGCACATATATATATATATATATATACATACAAATACATATATATCAATATGGATGTAGTGCGTTTTCAATCATCTGGAACCTCCTGAGAAGGAGCTGCAAAAAATGCGCCAGCGTCCAAACCAGTGGACACATGCAAACGAAAGAGCTGGTCCAAACTGGCAGACAGTTCTTGGTCGTCTCGAATAATGAGGCTGTAGGCTCTGCTTCGATGAATCGGAAAGCCGTATTCAACGGGGTCCACGATTGTGGAATGGATCTGGTAGCTACCCAGAAGATGATCAGGCTTATCCCCCTCATGTTCGGATTGCAAGGTCTGGTCAATCCATCTGAATAGTCGGGTACATTCGTGGAGAAATAGTTTAGGCTGAAGTGCTCTGACCAGAGCGCAAAGAATGGCAAATGCTCTCACGCTTTGTCCGAGGAACCCTTGCTGATTCCCCATGGAACTCCTTCATGAAGAGTGTAAACAACGCACCACAGTTGAGGAAAAATAGGTGTATATATATGAATATATAAATATAATAGATATATATTGGAACCTCAATCTCACCTTCAACAAACCAGCAAGCAACTGCATTTTTTAAGACTTCATGATTATCTCTTAGATATTTCTTTTTGTGTAATTATACAGTCATCGAAGTGATATACAGTGACGAGTGATACTGATTTCAAAAACACGGCCCCTCTGCCCCGTCCGGTCCAGTCTGTGCAAGTGGACCCTGCGATCAGGATCAACAGCTCTCGTTCATAGACTGCTTGCATTCCAACCTAGGTGGGCTCACTAACCTGAGCATTCTTCCCAGTAAACAAATTGAAAAAAAACAATATGTCTGAGTTTAAGTCTGAGTCGTGTTTGTTGATGCAAACAAATCAAAGAACCGCTGATGTATAATTTAAAATAACTGAATATGTTAAATGTCGATCTCCCCCACTCCCCGGTCCCCGGCCCCTCCCCAGGTTGAGTAAAAGTAAAGTACAACCATATACCAATCAACTTCATCCAAAACTTACATTGTGCATAGTTCACAGGCTAGTTGCTATTTCAGGTAGTCCACTGGTGCCGCTAGGGTCAGCAGTGGGTCGCAACGCCATAGCTGGTTTCAAAAGTTTCTTTTCCTCTATCAGTTTCACCAAGGTCAAAACCAGTTCTTGTGACAATTTTTTCAGAGACTTCTTCGCCTCAGCAGCGTCAGCTTTGACTTTCTTAATATCCTTTGGTGGTTTCTTGCCTGACGACGCTTTGGGTTTGGCAGATGCAATCCTCTTTGCCGCGTTCACCCGGGCAACCAAAGCCTTGCATTGTTCCCTAGCTTCCTCAATCTTCGCATTGAGTAGGTCCACAGCACCTGGAACCAAAAAGTCCTCCAAGCTGTTCACGATGTAGCGCGGTCTCTCCTTTGGAGTAGGCGAATTGTTCTTTTGGTTGGGAAACTATGGCAAGAACACTCTTGAAATGCTTTATGTAGATTTTATAGATGCCAACGTGCCAACGAGCGTTACTTATAAGTCAAATTCTTCCATTGTCATTGTCACCAGTGAGTCAAACTGCAAAACAAAACCAAAAGGACCCTAAGACAAGATAGAGTATCCTGATGGGATTGAAGGATCTTTTGGCAGTCGCTGTTGTTGTCGCAGGCAATCAAAAATTCAGGCTTTGGCACAGGAGATTGATCTGGTTGTGATTCAGCACTGTGGACAGCACGTGCAATAAGATCGAATGCGATCTCAGCACCACCAAGCCCAGAGTACAAACTGACGACAGTTGCACGCTGTAGGTTGTTTTTCAAGTTGTCAAATGCTGGTTGTCCCCAGTGCTTTTTGATCCTGGACACATGTCTCTTTGGGAATTCAAACATTTGCATCCTGGTTCTAGTCAACTCAGGAAGTGCGACACAAGGACCAGCTGGTAACATGCCAGTGTCATCTTCCTGGAGGTCCCCCAGTAAAGACATTACCCGATTTCGCTTGGTTGAAGAGGTAGTTGTGCTCGAGGAAGATGAAGAGGAAACAGGTTCATTTTCACATTCAACATCCCCGTGATCGTTGGATTCATCAACCGTGCCATCTTTCGATTCAGGCATGTGGTCTGTCTGCGAAGAATCCTTCTCTGCCCAACCAAACATTTCAGACACTGTCTGCTGGTCTGCGTCTGGTGGATTGTTGAATGGGTTTTCTTCAACCTGATCCTTTGCTGCTTTTCGTTTGGCTGCTGCTGCTTTTGCTTTGGCACCTGTCTTTGAATTTGTTCTCTTTCGTTTGGTTGCTTTGGCATTTGCGCTGTCAGGCACTGGTTGGCTGTCAGCTTCCTGTGTCTCTTGGTTGGTTGAATTTGCCCTTTTCGATTTTGCCTTCCGTTTTGCAGCTGGCTTTGGAACTGGTACCTCCACAGCCTCATCACTAGGAGCCGCCGCTGGCTCTCCAGCCGGGGCGGAGGGCGAAACACTTTCAGGTGTCTCAGGTGGGTTCCCCTCCGTCTTTGCACTCGGGCGTTTCCGAGGAGGCATGGCAGCTACTGCAAATCTATGATAATGTATGTACCTGTATTGATCTCTGCATTGATATACCGATGCCCAATGTGTATTGTCCAAATCATGTTTCTTTTTTGAGCTTTGTCATCTCCCAGTAGTCTTGGTCTTGATTCCTGGGGTTCCACTTTTTGACAGTCGGTTCAATGTTAAACGAGCCGAAATGAGTTGTTTTCATTCCCGCCTTCCCACCACGACTACGACTCCACTCGCAAAAGAACTGTATTGAGAATAGGGTCGGATTCTGTCATCTCTTGAAATCAAAGCAGTTCTCTGATCTTGCTTCACTTGATACTGTCACAATGAATAATGTGTGAGGTGTGAATGTTAGGTGTAAATGTGAGTCACAATGAATAATGTGTGAGGTGTGAGTGTGAATGCCCATTGATGCCTTTAAACACTTCAAACCTCAGCTTTCCAAGGTACCTCCCCCTCCCCCTCCGGTAGTTTGACTGGTGTTAACCCTGCATCTCATCAACACAACAACATTGTGTCAAAACAAAAAAATATACCGATCCGTTTGGTTGAACCAAATAATCTTCCACGCATCCGATCAAATAGTATTGTTTTGCCAAGTCCGATGTCACTCACTGACGTCTTTGCGTTTCATGCCCCGTCCGCTTCCACTTGAAGCAGCAGAACCTTCTGTCTCGTGAAAAGTCATCATCGCCCTGTCCACATCTGCTTCAGTTGGCCTTGGTTGAAAAATAGGTTGGAGATAATTGAGCAAAGGCTTTGGACACACGCACACACACACATCTATATATATATAGGTATATATATATATATGTGATATTCCCAAAATGATATATTGATAAATATAGATAATAAATAAACAAATATTTTATCTATATCTGTACAGTAAAATGTTTATACTGTGATATATATTCACGATGGGAAGATGTACAAAGATACAGTAATAGAGTTGCAGTCCAATTCCAAAGGGTTCTTCGACTGGAGAGTGGGTGCATTTTAGGTAGACTAAACTGACTTTAGCTGAACTGAGCTACTTAGATGAACCAACATATGGAATGAAGTAAAGTGTCAAGATACACATAATGGGGAAAGGTGTTACGCTGGTGTGGGTGTTGGACTGAATGCAACCAAAACTCTTTTGCTGATCATGGTGCTCAGGGGCACGAGAGCTATGTGCTGACCACATGAAGCTCAGTACATCCATCAGCGCATGTTTTTCTGTTCGCATAGTTCTGGTCCCGCCCCACCTTGATGACTGTGATTGCTTGCTTCCATCTTGACCTTACTGGAGGGACCACAAACGACGGATGATGATGATGATGATGATGATGATGATGATGATGATGATGATGATGATGATGATGATGATGATGGTGATGGTGATGGTGATTGTGATGATGATGGCGACGGCGATGACGATGACGTTGACGTTGATTATTCATTCATGACTGACAAACAAATGATGTCATGCCAAAGTGAAGGCTAAATGATGTAAGAACAGAAGTCAAAATCAATCATGGTGCCCCGAAGCTTAAAACACAACTCATTATTATTGGATTCGGAAGGAGCCAAAGTACTTGTAACACCATTGTATTTTGCAGTCGGCCACGTGCTATCAAGCTGCTGGGGTAGAAACCTTGATAAAGATTTGATATGGCAATCCGTTTCAGGTAGACCCCCCGTAAGGATCCTTTCCCAGGCAGGAGTGAACGAAGTGCAAGGGGAGTAGATGATGAAGGTGCTGCAATGCTGTCTCTTCGTGCTCTTGATGATGATGCGCTCGGTGCTGCTGGAACAATTGCCACCTGGGCCATAGTGAGGGCATCATTGACATAAGAAAAATAAATATATATATATATATAAATAAAAAAAAAAATATATATATATATAAATATTTAGATATCTATATATATATATAAATATTTATCACCAACGAGGGTTGTGACCGAGTGTTCGAAATTCACCAGGTTTTCACCAGGTTTTTGGAAATCACCAAGTTTTCACTAAGTTTTAGAAAATCACCAAGTTTTCACCAGGTTTTTGGAAATCATCAGGTTGTCACCGGGTTTTCACCAAGTTTTGGAACATCACAAGGTTTTCACCAAGTTTTGGAAAATCACCAAGTTTTCACCAGGTTTTTGGAAATCACCAGGTTTTCACCAGGTTTTCACCGGGTTTTCGGAAATCACCAAGTTTTCACCAAGTTTTTGGAAATCACCAGGTTTTCACCAGGTTTTCACCAAGTTTTTGGAAATCACCAGGTTTTCACCAGGTTTTCACCAAGTTTTGGAAAATCACCAGGTTTTCACCAAGTTTTGGAAAATCACCAAGTTTTCACTAGGTTTTTGGAAATCACCAGGTTTTCACCAGGTTTTCACCAAGTTTTTGGAAATCACCAGGTTTTCACCGAGTTTTGGAAAATCACCAAGTTTTCACCAAGTTTTTGGAAATCACCAGGTTTTCACCAGGTTTTCACCAGGTTTTTGGAAATCACCAGGTTTTCACCAAGTTTTGGAAAATCACCAAGTTTTCACTAGGTTTTTGGAAATCACCAGGTTTTCACCAGGTTTTCACCGGGTTTTTGGAAATCACCAAGTTTTCACCAAGTTTTGGAAAATCACCAAGTTTTCACCAGGTTTTTGGAAATCACCAGGTTTTCACCAGGTTTTTGGAAATCACCAAGTTTTCACTAGGTTTTTGGAAATCACCAAGTTTTCACCAAGTTTTCTAAAATCACCAGGTTTTCACCAAGTTTTGGAAAATCACCAGGTTTTCACCAGGTTTTAACCAGGTTTTCACCTAGGCACATTTTTGGTGAAAACAAAGCTGAAAAACACTTAATTTGTTCAAAAAAAACATGAAAAACACTTGTTTTGGTGAATTTTGGAGGTGAAAACCACTTATTTATCTTTATTTTTTTTGATTTTTGAAATTCACCAGGTTTTCACCAGGTTTTCACCAGGTTTTGAAAAATCACCAAGTTTTCACCAAGTTTTGGAAAATCACCAGGTTTTCACCAAGTTTTGGAAAATCACCAAGTTTTCACCAGGTTTTTGGAAATCACCAGGTTTTCACCAAGTTTTTGGAAATCACCAGGTTTTCACCGAGTTTTGGAAAATCACCAAGTTTTCACCAAGTTTTTGGAAATCACCAGGTTTTCACCAAGTTTTGGAAAATTACCAAGTTTTCACCAAGTTTTTTTTAAAATCACCAGGTTTTCACCAAGTTTTGGAAAATCACCTGGTTTTCACCAAGTTTTTGGAAATCACCAGGTTTTCACCGGGTTTTTGGAAATCACCAAGTTTTCACCAAGGTTTGGAAAATTACCAAGTTTTTCACCAAGTTTTTTAAAATCACCAGGTTTTCACCAAGTTTTTGGAAATCACCAGGTGTTCACTAGGTTTTTGGAAATCACCAAGTTTTCACCAAGTTTTTTGGAAATCACCAGGTTTTCACCAGGTTTTCACCAAGTTGTTTAAAATCACCAGGTTTTCACCAAGTTTTGGAAAATCACCAGGTTTTCACCAGGTTTTTGGAAATCACCAAGTTTTCACCAAGTTTTTTGGAAATCACCAGGTTTTCACCAAGTTTTGGAAAATCACCAGGTTTTCACCAGGTTTTCACCAGGTTTTCACCGGGTTTTTGGAAATCACCAAGTTTTCACCAAGTTTTGGAAAGTCACCAGTTGTTTACCAAGTTTTCACCAAGTTCTTTAAATTCACCAAGTTTTCACCAAGTTTTGGAAATCGTCAAGTGTTCACCAAGTTTTAGGAAATCACCAGATGTTCACCAAGTCTTCACCAAGTTTTTGACATTCACCAGGTTTTTACCAGGATCTCATCAAGTTTCACCAAGTTGTTCGCAACTCACCAGGTTTTCACCAAGTTCTCACCAGGTTTTGTAAATCTAGATTTGTGTTGCAAGTTTCACGATGTTTAAACATGTTTTGAAAGTTTGTGAGGTTTTCACCAATAACAACAACCACATTCGCTTGTTTAAATTCAAAACCACCTTTGCTTGTTTAAATTCAAAACCATCTACAAGGCTACACGTGGATCGGCCCAGCAGTACAGCACCACCCCATCAGCGGTTTTATCTTCAGCAGCTCAGCAGCGACAGCGACGACAATCACATGTTTTGGGTTAAGCTAATAAATCTATATACTAATAAATCATGCATCATGAATCATAATCACAATTCATCATCACTATCATCATCATCATCATCATCATCATCATCATCATCATCATCATCATCATCATTGTTGATCATCATCAATGAATTATTGCCTCTTCACCATGTTCATTCCATTTCATGACCCTTTGAAGTGGTTCCCATCAGAAACATTGTACTCTTAGTTCTTTGCGTGTGCTTTGGTGCGGAGGTTTGCATTTGTTTTTGCCAACTGGATAGCTTGTCACTGCACGTGTCTATCGATGTAACTCTACTGCTGGCAAAAAACGATCGCCATATCATATGTGGTTTATGAAATGATAATGTATTTGTAAACATGTCATACACATTTATAATGTCTAAGTGGTATTGATTTGATACATTTCAATGCCCACTGTTTTGTGCTTGGGGTTGATATGGGACTTGACTTCCTCAAAAATATTGACAAACAGAAACACCCACGCATCCCCCAAAAACTTGAAACATTTCAACCATCAAACACGCCTAAATCTTTCCAGGGTACATCCTCGGAAACAATGATTTCGTGCTTGTCCTGGTCACGCATGACTGGTTGGATGCTGACTGAATTGTGGAGTAACCTGTATACTGCACAGACTAGACACTACACTTCTCTAGTGAGACTCCAACCTTGGATTCACTGTCAGGGTGTTTGAGTTGAAGTACCTATCAAAAACTGATCAACGATAAAATATGATTGAACTTATCATTGTCTAATTCCATCAGTTTGACTTCAGTACTCTAGCTGTCGAAAGTCCCTGTCCTGATTTAATCTTGCAAGTTCCTGCACGGACAAACCATCATCCCGGAAAGGTTCTTGTCCCGGTTCTTGGTCAGCATGACGAACTGATCCCTGTAGATGTTCGTCACCCAGGTCAGCCACCTGTCAGCGGTGTCCGTGCTGTTGGTTGCACGGAGGCATGACAGACGACATAAGCTTTGACCAAAAAAAACAAATATAATCTTTGCTCAGAAAATTGACGTTCCAATTGTAACAACATTCCATTTGAATTTCGAAATGACAAAGAAGAAATGTCCCGGATCATCCACATCAATCGGCAGGAACTGATGCCCCTTTAGCCTCCCAGTCTCCGATTTTTGATCCTTTTCTCCCCTTGCTGTCGGTATAATGTACGATGCACGAATTGCACTGTACTGTTCAATGAAAGCAGCACAGAGACATAGCTAAGAACCTAATCAGGTCTATTTTTCATGTTTCCGGTGTCTAATGACAGAATCAAATGTTCAATGTCAAGGATAACAAAAGCATTGCAACTCAGCAGTCAAGATGTCGCTCACAATCCTGATCGCAGTCTCAATCATCAGACGAAGGATTGTACCATCCCCGTGGACGGGAAAAGTACTCCGGCCAACCGGAACTGCCAACGGGGATCTTGCCGATTGCCTTGCGCACAACCTTGGGCTTCAACGGCATATCCACAAACTTGGCATCTGATGGGAGCATTCTGACGCACCCCACTCCTGGCATCTCCACTTCTTCAACGAGTCGCCATCCGAGCTTCTTCATGTTCAATTTCATGAACCTGGTGTCAGGCAAGCAAGGCTAAGGATAAGTCCACAGAAAATTTTGTTTGCATATTATAGTAATATAGTATGAATGTTTTCCCTATAACTGCTACCTACAAAAAGTTGCAGTAAAAGGTTTGGTCACATCACAGCCCCAGCAAAAATGGCAATGCACAACCGTGAGATCCAATCCTTTGAAATGATTTCAAATGTGAACACTATTGTTTTCTCGTGTGTTCACTAGAACGTAGGGTTAGCGGGTGCTCACCATGTGCCGTAATGGCTCAAGTTGTTTCCCCGCTGTTTACAACAGACCTAAAGTGTCACATGCCATCTCTGCCATGGGTGGTTACGGTCACCCTTGCTGTGAGTACTGGGACAGTGAATGTGCTGGATTTCTCATGGCTATGGGTGCCGAATTTTGATGATACATCTTTGGGTGATCCACCCCCACTCTTAAGTGAGGGAAGCGATCTTGACAGCGATGGTGAAGGAACGAAGTTACATGGTTGGGCTCATTTCTGGGGGTATTCAGTGTTTCACTGGGATGTCTACTCCTGGATTGGACCCGCATGGTTCAGTACCTCTGCTACACCTGGCACTTTGCAATCAACAGGCGGTTGGGGACTGTACTTCTTGGATCAACTTGGACTATGGATTTGTGGAGACTTCTGGCCCTTGATCGCATGGACATTGGTTTTAACTTTTCTGCTTGGATTCACTGCGACTGCACTGTATCTCCTGTGGATCATGTTTAGACCCTGCTTTGCTTTCTGCCGGTGTTGCTGCCGCCAAACCAGAGCAGCCGCACGTGAGGTCGGGGAGCTCCTCCCAGAAGTCAA
>VSDK01022416.1:9978-23267 GCA_009767595.1 Symbiodinium kawagutii
GTTGAATAATTGTGGGTTGATAATGCTGATTGGCTGATCGACGACAGTGATTGGTTAACCAACCGCAGAGTCATACGCAGTGATGGTTGATATACAGCATACTGGTTAATCAGCTATGATTCTGACTAGACGCTTCATCAACTCTTGGTTTCCACTGTTTCTACCCATGATACACCATTGCCAACCAGTGCGTCTAAGGACTCAGCCACGCAAGGATTGTCATTGATGAACCGTCGGGGTTACTACCGCTTGATGCCCTGAGCCCCAAAACCATGAAAATGGTAGGTTTTTAGCCCCCCGAATATGGATTATAACCTACCGACATGATGGTTTTGTGCGCTAACGGTGTTGATTTTCTGACGGTGTCAACCAGCCAACCAACCAACCAACCAACCAACCAACCAGCCAGCCAACCAATCGACCAACCACTTGTGAACACTAGGAGTTGAAGCCACCAACCAGACTAGCAACCCCTTGTTGACCACTAACGATCGCTGGCATCCCGTGCCGGGGCTGGACCGAAAACGGCGGCCGCCTGGGATGTAGACGCAGTTGAGATTGGTGACCATGGTGGAATTGCTATTGGTTATTTTTGGTCATTTATGGTTATTTCGCCCGAAATTCTGTGAGAGTGGTTGATGATATCCATTTTTTCCTGTACAAGTGGAGATGGCTGGGAATGTATGGTGATAGGTCGGTCATATCCACCATAATTAATTATCCATGACTAGTAGATACTTTAAAAGGGATTAGGTGTGTCGTAAAATGGAGAGGCCGAAACAGTGACGAATGCCTACTGCTTGGGTAGCGCTTCTTTTCGTGGGTTAGACCCAGCTACGTGACAGGGTAGCAGCCATTTCTGATATCCATTTCTCATAATCAACCTCGATCCACCATGGAACCTCAGCATCAGTTGCTGCATTGTTTCACGATTCCAGACTCACATCGAAAAAACCTGGTCATCACCGCTGGTTGATTGCTGCTTCTACTGCCACGATTGTATCTTGGAAGTGTCACGCCGCCAGTATCATTCTTGCATTGGTCGGCTTCCATCGCCCAAGTCCCAGCACCAACCCCTACAGCATCTACAGCCACTTGTTTGCTCACGGCTTGGCGACCCACCATCAAGATGCAAAGATAGAAAAATAGATAGAGATGCAGAGAGATAGATGGAAAGTTGGGTAGATAAATGGAAGGATTGATAGATAGAAAGGTAGTTAGATAAAAAGTCAAAGAAATTCATACACAATGCCAAACCTGAAGCAGGTAGCTGTTCAGGGGTTAATCTGGTATTTCTAAGACGGGGTAGTCGCTGCATCAGGGGATGAGTCATAAGTCCATGCCAATCATCATAAACAGTAAACAATCCATCATTAACCACTGATCAGTCATAATCAACCATGAATCAACCATCCAGGAGCCATCATTTACCATTCATCAATTATCATCAAGCATTATTTTCTTTCAGTCGACAATCATCAACCGTAATTTTCCGTCAATCTCTATCAAAGCGCCGTCAACTTTTCTGAACTATCATCAACCAACCATTCATCAACATTTATCGGCCATGCATCAACCATCATTACCACTAGCCAAGCCATACTATCAACCATTTCTCGCCAGTTTACGAAGCCATATTACATTCATCAAGCCATACTCTCACCAGTTTACCAAGCCGTATTACATTCATTCAGCCATACGCGCGACAATTTTTCAAGCCATGCTATAAACCATTCATCAACCATTTTTCAAGCCAAACTATTTACTACCAACCATTCATCAACCATCTATCAGCCAGTCATCAAGCCATACTATCATGCCATATTAACAACCATTTATCTACCATTTATCAAGCCATACTATCAAGCAAGGCTATCAAGCCATATTATCAACCGTTTTATCAGCCATTACCAACCATTTACTGTATCAAGCCATATTATCAACCGTTTACCAACCATTTACTTCGCCGCTATTTGTCATTCTGATTTTTTTCCGACAGTATTGTCATTACAATTTAATCACAGCTACCTTTTGGCTGCGGGTCAATTCCCCATACCCCTAGTATTGTTGGTTTGAGTCCCATTTTTGTTGGTTCACATTGACCCATAGCCATTTTGCCATCCTTGTACCCCTCCCTGCCTGCAGATTCTCGCGCAGGACGTGGGAGACTTCCCTCCGTCGGTGCGGTCCAAGACTGCAAAACCTGTGCCTGAACTGAGCTTGCCGCGGAATCTGCCAGAGCTTCCAAGTATGAGAAATTGACCTTCCAACGTCCAGTTGTGTATATGGGAGGATCCATGTGATTCCAGCAGGGTGACCAATGGTTTGCAATGCTTCGGAAAGATGACGCAACTTCATTGGTTACCAAGGATATTTACTGTTATGCGTAATGCTTTCAGGGTATTGAATGATAAGATAGATAGAACGAACATAAAACGGTACATAGATAGAAAAGGAAAAACCGATAGATTGACAGGTAGATAGGTAGACAAAGAGAAAGAGAGGTAAATAGAAAGATAAATGGATAGCAAGATCGAAAGATAGATAAACATGTAGATAGATAGATAGATAGATAGACACATAGAAAGGTAGATAGATAGGTAGAAAGAAAGATAGATAGAAAGGTACATAGGTAGATAGGTGGATAGGTGGATAGATAGGTAGGCAGAAAGACAGATAGATGGAAAGATAGAGAGATCGCTGGATAGCTAGATTGGAAGAAAGAAAGGTAGATAGATAGAGAAAAAGATAGATAGGTGGATGGATATATAGGTAGATAGCTAGATAGATAGAAAGGGTGAAAGATAGAAAAGTTGGCAGATAGAAAGAAAGAAAGAAAGAAAGGTAGATAGATAGATAGATGGATAGCAAAATGGATAGATAGATAGACAGGTAGCCAAAGAGATAGATAGATAGACAGGTTGACAGAAAAATAGGTAGATAGAAAGAAGGTAGATAGATAGAAAGATTGGAAGGTAGCGAGCTAGATACAGAAATAAAAAGAAAGAAAGATAGATAGAAAGATAGGCAGGCAGATAGATAGATGGAAAGCTGGAACGATAGTAAGATAGGTAGAAAGATAGACAGATACACAGCAGGATGGATAGAAAGTTGAATAGATAAATGGAAAGGTAGATAGACAGAAAGATAGATGGATAGAACGGTAGATAGATAGATAGTTGGAAAGATGGATTGAAAAATCGATAGATTGACAGATAGGTAGATAGGTAGATGGATAGATAGATAGATAAATAGATAGATAGTTACAAAAGCCGATAGGTTACCAGGTAGGTAGATAGGCAGGCAGATAGATTGATAGATAGATACAAAGGTAGATAGACAGAAAGAAAGAAAGATAGATAAATAGATAGAATGCTAATTAGATAGATAGATGGAAAAATAGAACGGAAAGGCCTGTTGTGAGCGGTAAAATTTTCATTTGTTGGGGGAAGATTTGGGAAAAAGTACATCAAGTTGATGACATTTTTGCCCATTACAGGAGTGCAATGTGATGGTCAGCACAATGAGCGGTGAAATTTGCACATTTTTGGAAAGTTTTGGGGAAGATTTACATCAAGTTGATGACACTGACGCTCACAACAAGAGTTTCTGCATGCATGCAGTGGTTTGCTCAGCGCAAAGTTTGTCAATCTCTTTCCCAAAATCCCCAAAATCTCACAACCATCTGAATGCATTTAGATTATCTAGATTATTCTGGTACCCCAAAACCAAAACAAGAAAAAAAGAAAAAGACAAAAATTAGAAAAAACAAAGAAAGATTTCAGAACTAGTCTAGTCTGTTAGAGTAGTTTTCAAACCTTTAGTTTTTTGGGTCCCGAGAGCGCCTGCGAAGGGTTGTTCGTAAAAAAGCAGCCGTATATTAAACATCTGCGCATCTACATCACATCATCACATCTTCACATCAACATCTTCACATCATCACATCAGCGCATCAACATTTTCACGTCATCACATCAGCACATCAACATCTTCAAATCATCACATCAGCACATCAACATCTTCACATCATCACATCTGCAGATCTAGATCTTCGCACCCTCACATCTGCAGATCTAGATCTTCACACCCTCAAATCTGCAGAGCTAGACCTTCACACCCTCACATCTGCAGATCTAGATCTTCGCACCCTCACATCTGCAGATCTAGATCTTCACACCCTCACATCTGCTTCACGCCCTCACATCTGCAGATCTAGATCTTCACACCCTCAAATCTGCAGAGCTAGACCTTCACACCCTCACATCTGCAGATCTAGATCTTCACACCCTCACATCTGCAGATCTAGATCTTCGCACCCTCAAAGCTGCAGAGCTAGATCTTCACACCCTCACATCTGCAGATCTTTAGATTCTTACACATCTGCAGATCTCTCCATCTTGCTCTTCTGTCTCTTTTCTCTATCAGGCCGGAGCGGTGCCGCCAGACCGCCGCGAAACGTGACATGTGCTTCTTTTCGCGCTTCTCGGACGTCCAAAACCTAGCTAAAATTGCGATTTTGAGCTGTCCGTGGTGCGCGTGTCGCGTTTTGGCGACGTTCACGGTAAAATTGCGATTTTGATGCGTCGGTCGTGCGCGTTTTGCGTTTTCTTGACATTGAATATCAAAAACTGAAGTATCATTGCGGTTTCAATCGCGTCTTCTCGACATTGAACGTCAAAAACTGAGGTAACATTTCGGTTTTGATGCGTCCGTCGCAGCCGTTTCGATTTTCTCGACATTGAACGTCAAAAATTGAGATAAAATTGCGATTTTGAGATGTCGCGGATGAACAGTTTCGCGTTTTCTCGACATTGAACGTCAAAAATTGAGGTAAAATTGCGATTTCGAACTCTGACCTGCAACTGTTTTGGGTTCTCTTGGTGTTCCATAAACATAGGGAAATAGAGGTTTCGAGAAGACTGACCTGGTACGTTGCGTCTTGGTACGTTTTGCTCTGGCAGCTTGCTGTTGTACGTTTTGCTGTGGTACGTTTTGCTTCTTGGTACGTTTTGTCTTGGTCCGTTTTGCTCTGGTACGTTTTGCTGCGCTACCTTCTGCCTAGGAACGTTTTGTCTTGGAATGGTTTGTTTTGGTACGTGTTGTCTTAGTACGTTTTGCTGCGCTACCTTCTAGCTTGGTACGTTTTGTTCTGGTACGTTTTGTCTTGGTACGTTTTGCTGCGCTACCTTCTGCTCTTGTACATTTTGTCTTGGTACGTTTTGTCTTGGTACGTTTTGCTCTGGCACGTTTTGTCTTGGTACGTTTTGTTCTGGTTCGTTTTGCTTTGGTACGTTTTGTCTTGGTGCGTTTCGTCTTGGTACGTTTTGCTGCGATACTCGCTGCCTTGGTAGGTTTTGTGTTGGTACAATTTGCTCTGGTACGTTTTGTCTTGGTACGTTTTGCTGTTGTACGTTTTGTCTTGGTACGTTTTGCTGTGGTACATATTGTCTTCGTAAGTTTTGTCTTGGTACGTTTTGTTCTGGTGCGTTTTGTCTTGGTACGTTTTGCTGCGCTACCTTCTGCCTTGGTGGTGCGTTTTGCTCTGGTACGTTTTGTCTTGGTACGTTTTGCTGTGGTACGTTTTGCTCTTGCACGTTTTGCTCTGGCACGTTTAGTCTTGGTACGTTTGGTCTTGGTACGTTTTGCTCTGGTACGTTTTGTCTCGGTACGTTTCGCTGCGATACCTTCTGCCTTAGTACATTTTGCTCTGGTACGTTTTTATGCGGTGCGTTTTGTCTTGGTACGTTTCGTCTTGGTACGCGTTCCTCTGGTATGTTTTGCTCTGGTATGTTCTGTCTTGGCACGTTTTGCTCTGGTACGTTTTGTTCTGGTACTTTTTGCTCTAGTACGTTTTGTCTTGGAACGTTTTGCCCTGGTACGTTTTGCCGTGGTACGTTTTGTTCTGGTACGTTTTGTTCTGGCAGGTTTTGTTGTGGTACGTTTTGTCTTGGTGCGTTTTGTTTTGGTGCATTTGCTCTGGTACTTTTTGTCTTGGTACATTTTGTTGTGGTACGTTTTGTCTTGGTACGGTTTGTCTTGGTACGTTGAGCGCTCCTCGGGGTGTCCCTGCAGTTCCTGCGGAGTCCCGGTCCTTGAAGAAGACACAAAGACAAAAATTTGGCAACTACTCCAGTGATCAGACTAAGTATCAACATTTTTCGGGAGGGAGGTCTAGATTTGAGATTAATTTAGATTAATCTGAAGTCTTCTTCCTTCATTAAAATGCTGGCTCTCAGCACCGGTCCTTTTCTGATCTTCTGCCTCTAATCTGGTGTTGCCTGATGAATCCTGATCCTAGTTTCCTCTTGTTGCCTGAGTCGTTCTTGGGTAGTAATTTGTTAATGTAATGTAACGCATGGAATATATGATGCCGTAGGAATAAATTGGCCACACGGCACGAAAAAACTTTGGTTACGACACATATTCACTTGCTGGGGAGAAAATGCAATAATGGTAACTAGCCTCCCCATAGTCTTACTGTCCACTAGGAGAGTGCTGTGAGTAGGCACAGAAACCATGCTAGCCATGAGTAATCCTATCAAAAATTATGAGCCATTAAAAATCATCAATGACCATAGATAGCTCTAATAACCACAACAGGCAATCTCATTAACCCATGCAGCATTAGCAACCACAATAATGATCATTGGTCATCAACAAACCTGATTGCCGTTAATGACCACAAGTAGGCGCAGAAACCATTGCAGTCATAGCAATGTGTTTGGCTGGCTGGTGTTTCATGATTGTAGTGGCCATGGTTAGTATGATGGTTGTTCTGAGTATAGTTTGATGATTTAAGGATGTTTTGTTCCTTTGGATTCTTGCTGCTGCCCCACTCAAATGTGCTAGGATGCAGAACCATACCCCATCAACATTTGCTGGTGATATCAGTTCATATCACTACATGAAACAAAATGTTGTTTTTTCTTTGTGTTTACAATTCCAGCAAAGTTTCCAGAATGTGTTTGTCAAACTAATCATTTCAAAACCCTGCACACCTTGTGAACATCCTACAAATAATCAAATTAGGCTTTGTTGGGATGTCCACGTAGCCATTGGTTGGTTTGTTGGTCGGTTGGTTGGATGGTGAATATTGACCTATAACCATTTGTCAGAATAAGCACCTCGTGGCAACAGACAGCAACCGAATTCGTGCCAGTTGCACCTCGATTGGGGACTTGCCCAATTTTGTTTTTCACTGTCAACGTGTTACTCATTATATATTCATCATTTCCTCATCAATCGTCATCACCCGACCAGCTCACCAACCAACCAACCAGAATTGTTGTCAGAATCCATTTATGACTATGGAGTATCCACCGTGGATTTACATGTTTGGTCGTTTCAATCAGTTGATAGACTCGAAAACGAATTGGAAACCACCAAAGTTCAGTCTAAATCAACCCTTTCCTGGTGTTTTTCGCGCATTTTCCTGATAAATCTTGTGTAATTCAGTGTAGATCAACCCTTGTCCTGATGTTTTTTCCTGGGTTTTCCTAGTAAATCCTCCCGGCAAATCCTATGATTCCCAGCTCTTTTAAGCCCGGTGCGCTGCAGGTGGCCTACCGGAAGCGGTGCCGCTACGTTCCCAAGTCAGGGCCCCGTGAGAAGGGGCTGACGGGTGAATATGTGCATGGTACCCACGGCCCTCAGGTATGGCAATGGTTAGTAAGCTGGCCTATGCTGGGTTCTGCTCGCATAGCCCATAGGTATAGTATATGTATTCATGCATGTTTGTTGAATTGAATATGTATGCAAGATGTACTTTTATAATCATTTATAATTTATATCTATTTGTATTTCTATACGGCCATAGGCCACGGATCATAAGCATATATATATATATACACATATGTTTATATTTATACATTATGTTTATATATATATATTTTTAATTTATTTATTTATTTAAGAATAATATATTTATATATAGATATGCGAATGGGACATCCCAACACGGAGGATTCTGATTTCCGAGATTCACCAAGTTACAGGGGAACCAATATCCACACATTTCGCTGGCTGCAGATATGCATTGTTCGACCCTTCAGAAGCTGTTTACATCCCTGCGCCTATTGCTGATCACCCACTCCAAGCAACAATCCTTCTTCGATGGGTTGATGAACACAGCACTGATGATATGCAACATCCTGCACTTCAGGGTGCCTGAAATCCTTCATAACTGGTGCCGGATGATGTCAGTCAACTTTTGTTTGTTTGGCATTTACGAGTCTCAAGTCAAGCATCATGAAAGAACCATCGCAATCACGGTAGTTATCAAGTCACCAGGGCGTGGCAGTTCTAGGCGTTTTGCCGTTTCAACCTTGGGACTATTGGAAGCCTTTTCTTTGGCAAGTTGACACAGCCTTGTTTGGCACAAAGTGTTGCCCCTCAGATGAAAGGAAAACATGGGAAGATAACTTGGGTACGAAGCAGTTAGGTTGCTGCTACAGACAGATGGAGCATGCGTGTCATGTTTAATGTCACTATCCTTATTAACCATGATCAACCATCGTTTTTATGCATCAAAATTTACCAAGTATGTAGAATACATACTATCATTATTTATTGTTTACTATGGTTATTAATGGGTGTTATTCACCCACAAGATCAAACCGTGTTAGTATTCTGATGACTTAAGACTAGTATTTGCCATTCTTAGTTGAATGAGAATCATTAGTGACTACTATCATGAAGCGTCAATTACCTTCAATATTATATATTAGCATTCCTATTGACTGTCAGTGAACCACACCAAATGAAGTAGTAGCAAAATGAAGGTAGTCTGCGCTTAAACACGCATATACTAATTGCAATGACTGACGGAAGTAATATTAGTCAGTAAAATGTTGGTTATTTGACCGTCATTAACCACTGCCTTACCTCAGCGTGCTCCTCTTCAGTTCAGACCTGACTCCCAGACCTGTGCAGGCTGGACATTCTGCAACACCGCGGCAGGGAAGCCATGAGTTGACAAGCCATTGGTGCTTGGGAGCATGCGGTATGATTTTGTATGATCTGTTTTACATGTTTCTAGACATTAAGAAACATCAGTAGAATATCAGCAAGGTATTGCTCAATGCCATCCTTGTTCAAACAAGTTTTTGTGTGTTTGTCAAGACTGGAAATTGAGTGCCTCACATGCAGAACATACTAAACCTTACAGGCCATGAATCACTACGCGTAGCCAGTGTCTTTGCAACTTCTCTGATACCTTGTGGGGCAAGCAATGCGGTTTGTTACCACCTTGATGTGGGTGGCAATGATAGTTTGCTTCATCGCAATTGAATTGGCTGTGTTTCGGCGCGGCAAACATAGGGACCAATAGATCCAATAGCAAAGACCCACCAGGTCGCTGGGTTCGTCCTTTGGTCTGGTTGATCATTGATGGGTATCCCTGTCAACCATTCAGGTACCTGGATAAAACTTGGCCGCACACCCTGGCCCTGTTATGTGCTGGTTGTTGGTGAGACCAGCATACAATTGCCCATTCGTAGCGGGAGTTGGTGGTTTCGAGAACCCCCATCGAATCCCTGTATGTAATGAGAATCGCTGATGACTATTAATTTTCGTATCAGAGCGGAAACCATGACTCGACTCCCTGTGATCAACTAGTAATTTCCCACAATCAAGCATGATTCATCACGAACCACTATCAATGATCTTTTACCATCATTCTTAACCATTGATCGACCACCAAGATCCAATATTAACTACTGACCAACTATAAATCAACCATCTATCAGCCATTGCCAAGCATTAGCAGCCATGATCAAGCGCCAAAAAATCGGCTGCGTATTTTTCTTCCCCCGGCCCTGGTTCCCAAGGTGAACAATGCCGCCACGGCAACGTGAACAACAGCACCGGTGTGGCGTTGATCACCGGCGGCTCCGGAGGATGACCGCAGGGTTGTCAAGTTGACCAATGGTGGATCCGCTGATTGGCCTCACCAAATATTGTCGACCAAGATTGTAACAATCGCGGATGACAACCATCATTATAACCAACCTCATATTATTGGCAGTATGTCGTATTGACCAAGTTATATAGCTTAATGATACAATATGTTCAGCTTACATTACTTAGCCATTGGTTAATCTATTGTACATAGACAAAGGTGTTGTATCAAATGATTATTAAGGTTGATCAGCTTGAGTGGTTGATCAGTTTCAGGCAATTAGCTGAATAGTTGGTTAATATCAGGTTAATCAGGTTACTCATTAACGACTGGTTGCCATATAATGACCATGTTGGCTAAGCAACTGAGAATTTTGATTTGCTGGGATGGGCCGTTAATCTGATCAGTGAGTGTTCAAGCAACAATCTGATATCGTTGAGAATCATTGTTAGTTGACGTTGCGACTGTCACAGGCAGATGTTGGGTCATGCAACTGGCGGTTTCTGTAGTCGCAACAAGAATGGTCCTTGGCCCTTGTCTGGTTGGCGTTTAGCCATCATTCTATCCATGAGTAAGTAGCGATCATCTACTTGCTGGTTTGATGCACATTGTTTATTTTCCCTGTTATTTGGAATGGTTAATTGGTTGACTAAATCATATTTTTCGCAGGGGTTGTAGCCACCAACCAGCTATTGTATCCAGTGTTGACCATCATTAAGCATCATAACCGATAGTCCATAATTGGGCGAATCCTGGGCAGCATGGTTGCCAAAGTTTGGGAAGCGAAGGACTATAATGCCAATGGACACCTACCATCCGTGTGCCTTTTGGCCCACCAGAGTAACTTCCTAACACTGATGATTGTGGGAAACATGCGTGTGTTTGAAAAACCAGGTGGCTCAAACAGTGGCAATTGTACGACGGATCACTGCGCAACCCCTGAGCAACCTTTGCTGGTGATCCAGCAGATGAGAAAAGCAACTGCACCAGTGATTGGTGGTGAATTGCACTGCTTGCAACAAAAAACTGTGCAATTTTGAAGGCACCACACCAAATATTTACGGACAAACTGAAAGTGGTGAATTGTTCTAGATTTCCCATATCATGCCCTTTTCAAGTCATTCAGAAGCATTGATGATATTAAGCATTGATGATATTCAATAATATTGAGCAAGAATTAACCATTCGTGATGCAAATTCATGATGCTTATCAAACAGTTGTGGACATTCCAACTATAGTATGGTTTTGGCGGATGTTTGTGGATTCAAGAGGTGTCCTTTTTTTTGTTTTTCCGGCATTTTGCGGTGATTTGCGTTCTACTGTTTGCCTGGATGTGCGGTCGTTTGATTGAAAAACAACGCATGGTCAACGGCCACAACAACCATATTTTGTGTTGTTGTCAGGTCCAGGACCATCATTGACCATCAATATATCTACCACCATAATATATCACAATCAATCATAATTGTCATCATGAACTGTATTACGTTATACCGTTATACAATTTTTAATTAATCATTCTTAAATATAGGGGTCAATAACCTTTATGAAACATCATTTAAGTCATTATTGCATCCATGTTAGTTGCCCAAGTAGTCCCCCTCATTCACCATGAACCATTGTGTTTCATTCATTTGTTCCGGCTCCTGGACGATTTCGGCAAACTTCTCCATGCTAGCCGCTCCATGGAACCAGGACTTGGAATTACCACTGCTGAGGCATGGCTATGACGGGTGTGATTCCATTGCGAAGGAAAAAATATATGTGCCCCAACCAGGGGCTGCTTGTCCATTGAACATCACTGTTTCAACACTCGGTTGGAAACAATCCATTCTCCCTCCATATTCCTCCACCAGAGTTTCAAAATTGAAAGAGATCCATGAAAGCCATCATCTCCACAACTTTGTTCGGATTTGCCACCTAAGTACCAAAATAGTCATATCTACCGTATTCTATACTTGCCCTGGTGAACTAACCCAAACAAACCATGGATTTATCTATCGCTCCCCTGGTACCTCACGAACTTCGCTAACTTGGCTACACGCAGGTGGGGCCCAACGTTGCTGGTGAAGATTCGCCATCTACCACTTGCATCCATTGGCACCTTACTTTTATTCCACTTATTTACCCATTTAACTGGAGATATTTAGCCATGCACCTTGAGACATTGAACCATTGAGCTTGAGACATTTCACTCCTTACCACATAATTAGTCACTATTGCATTGAGCATGCAGGAAGTGCGGTTTTTGATTTTCGAAAATGCGGTCACTTGCAGCCACTTGCAGCCACTCGAGTGACCGCAAGGGACCGCTCAAGTGGCCGCAAGTGACCGCAAGTGACCGCTGGAGCAAGTGACCGCAAGTGACCGCAAGTGACCGCTCAAGTGGCCGCAGGTGACCGCAAGTGACCGCAAGTGACCGCTGGAGCAAGTGACCGCAAGTGACCGCTGGAGCAAGTGACCGCAAGTGACCCATCAAGTGGCCGCAAGTGACCGCAAGTGACCGCTCAATTGGCTGCAAGTGATTGCCCGGGCCTGTGGTCATGGAAAATGCCAGCAATTTTCCAGGCCAGGCCACGGAAAATGTCAAACATTTTTCATGATTCGCCGTCGCGGGTCACGGAAAGCGTGCCATAGTTTGCCGGCCGAACGCTTGGAGGGAAAAGGTTCCAGATTGGGAGAGCATAGGAGCTGGAAGAAATTCAATGCTTAGAGCAGAAAATATCCTAAGAGACTTTTTTCGCGATAAGTTTCCATGATCAACAAATGAAAGATTTCTCAAGATCAGATTAGATAATTCAAGTTTTTTCAAAGAGCAAAGAACAATCCTTAGAGAAAATATGATAAGATATTTGTTTTTCAGATAGGACAGTAATTTCAGCTAAAAGCATATATTTTACAATAAGAGAACACTGAGAACACTTGGTAAAGAGACCGTTTTACGTCAAGAAACATACCTTGATATAAGTTGATTAAGGTAAGAAATAAAACTTCAAAATAGGACAAGGCATCATCAAAAATTGGAAAGAACATATATTGAGTCAGGGTAGGGTATCTCGTGGTAAGAGAAAGTATCGTAAACAAGATAAGTATTGTAGAGTGAGAAACAAATTTTGAGATAAAATAAAATGTTTTCAGGCAACACGCATACCGCATATCTTAAAATGTAGCAAGACGCCCCATTACCGGTTCAAAAGACAAATCAAAGAGCGAAAGGGGTCAAAAGATAAGGTATGATCGGGCACGATCAGTTAGGATAAGGTAAGATAAACATCTTCAATAGGTTTGTAGCAAAACAAGGCATGTAAAAATACGAGAAGCATAACGAAATGTCGGGAAAGAGATAAACAATATGCTTTAGGACAAGATAAGATACGATAAGATAAGATA
>VSDK01022416.1:29152-40684 GCA_009767595.1 Symbiodinium kawagutii
GTCCTCCACAGGCTTCTTTGCCGGAGAAGAAGAAACGGTCCCTTGGTCTTTGTGGCGCTTCCGGGCGCTTGAATCCCTTGGTCCTGGTGGATGGTTTTGGGGCCCCCTCTTTAGACCGACATTTCCCAACCATGCGCGGCCATCATTTGTCAATCATTTCTGGACATACCAATGCAACCAGCATGTGCTTCTTGGCTGCCCTGATGAGATGATTCAGGGTGATTATCATTCCAATCCCATGGTGGGAGATCGCCTCCGGTTAAACAGGTTTTCTGCATTTATCAATGGATCTCCCAAATTTCATTTAAGATTTGATGGAGCTGTTTAACAAAGCCCCCGCTATTTACATTCAAATCGGTATTATTCAGCTGAATCTACCAGGAAGGTTTGTAATTCCAGGGCTTCTGGCTGGACACCTTGCAAAGAATTCCGCAGGGCGCCAACAGCCCTCCTGAAATCCGGAGCAATAATGGTCCAATGATGATTCATATCACGGATATTGCTTTCATGGCGAGTCCAGTGGTTGTCATCATGGTCATTGAGGTGGTCACATGATGAAGAGTGGTTGGTGAATGAAAAGTTACAACAAATTTTTGAAACGGGATATCAGCGTGACAAGTGATGTTATGGTTACATGGCATAATTCACAATGATCAATCAAAAGCTGTATCCAGCGTTTGCGATAGGAAATGGCATTTGCAAGTGAAACAAATCGACTACGGTAATTTGGCTTGATGGGTCATATGCCATAAATTGCTGGGAGTATCTAGCGTTGCTGGTCGATCATGTTTCACCGTGCTTGAACGTGTTTGATCTGGTCGTAGGAGGGCGCCAAACATTGCGGCCTTCTGTTCTGGAATCCAGAGCGAACAAATCTGAGAAAAGGAATAAACAGACCATCTCGCCTATGAGTCCATAAGTTGATCCAGAAAAGTTTGAAGTCAAGGATAGTCATCAACGCAGGGAAACTCGTGGTTCATAGGCCCCTACAAGAGGGGTAGCGAAGCAAGAATTCTCAATACTAAAAGTCAAAGAAACTTGCTCAAATTCAATTCACTTTCCCTCAAAATCAATTCAGTTTCTGTCAAGATGAATTCAATTCTTCTCGCTAATCTCAACGTACCAACATGCCATGTGATCAATGGTTTGAGAGTTTTTGGCCGTGGCAAGACCAACATCATCCGACCGAGAAAGATTGAAACGAATTAAGAGGCCAGACAATAATTTTGCTGTCCTGCCATTTTGTGTTGCCGAGGGGAAGGAATCGGCCATGCCGCAAAAAGCGGCTGCAGGCCGTTCAGGGCGGCCATCTGACTTCAGGGTCTGGCGATGAGGAGTTTCAGTCATTTCATGACGCACACACACACACACACAGCTCTCACCCGTTCCAAGTTGGTAGCCGGTGATTCCCTTTGGCCGATCCATACCAAGTACTGTGATATGTCCCGGGAGTTCTCTTTTGAAATGGTATGTCATGGGCCCCTTGTTCAGGAATGGTAGCCATCAAGTTGGGGTTTTATTGTTCAAAAAGGCTTCCCAAGTTCGATAATCGCAAGTTTTGAGCACGTTGTTGGTTGGATCGCAATGGCTAACTTGTGGTTGTTTTATGTGTAAATCTCTTTCTTTACAAAAAATTTAAATACTATCATCATTGCGTTCTATTATGAATTCAGGTGTGGACTCAAGCACCAGCAACCAAAAACTTAGGAATGAAAAGCGCATGAATCCCATCGGGGCAGATCTGATTTCAGGTCTTTTCAATAGTTGGGTAACCGGCCAACTGTCCTCATGGGGTGTGCCATCTTCGTGGAGACAAGGCCGTTTCACGCCCATCACAAAAGTGAGACACCCCGTCACGCCCATGGATTCCCGGTGTCGATGCTTGCAGAGCTGCTCTTCCAAGAACTTGACGAAAGCGTAGCTCTTGAGATATACTGCAGATATCCGCAGATGATCAAACTGAGTTGGTTATAGCATGGGAGCTGCCTGAAGCGGCGACACGGGCAACAAGAACAGCGCCCAGCGACGCGATCATGACGCAATTCACAGACAAGGATTTTATCTCGAAACGAACACACAAGTTCAAAGAGCTAAGGGTAACGCAAGCTAGCGGCTGAGAAGCATGCTACCATCAGTGCCTTAAATCTGCGAGACGATTGTCAATGTCGGGGGCTTTGGGGTTGATTATCAGACACAGCCTCCGGCTGAGACTATAGATTCAAGCGTGACATGTCCACGTGCCGGATGATGAAGCCCAGAATGAAGCCAATATCGGCAACTTCCCCGTGCTGAGTGGCATCAATTCCCTCGGCTTAGTGTCGTTGTCTTCACACATGCTAGGCTCTACCAATTCGTTCTTCCTTGCATTTCACATGCAACGGATTACATTTGATGGATTGTAGCATAGGCCTCGGCGTTAAATGCCAAAAGAAGCATTTTTTCTGATCGCTATAGTCTCCAGCGTGCACAACGCGTCGGATCTGCCACCTACCCATCCACTTTTTGGTGAAATTGGACAGAAAGTACACTTGCTGATTGATAATGCGTGAAGACACTTAACATCAAATGCTACGTCAGAGCTTGAGAATTCTTATTGAAGGTTTGAAACCACAACCACAACAACAACCACAACCACAACAACAACAACAACAACAACAACAACAACAACAACAACAACAACAACAACAACAGCAACAGCAACAGCAACAGCAACAGCAACAGCAACAACCACGACCACAACAACCACAACAACCACCGCAACAACAACAACAGCAACAACAACCACCACCACAACAACAACAACAACAACAACAACAACAGCACCAACAACAGCACCAACCACAACCACAAACACAACCACAACAACAGCAACAACCACAACCACAACAACAACAACAACAACAGCAGCAGCAACAGCGCCAACCACAACCACAAACAAAACCACAACAACCGCAACAACCACAACCACAACCACAACAACACCAACCACAACCACAACCACAACCACAACCACAACAACAACAACAAACAGGAAACAATCAACAGCATCACATCTACAAACAGCGGCCGAGCATGGCCCATGTCCAGCCGAGCCTCCTGCCGAGCGCCGACGCAGTGGATGCGTGGTGCGAAGGCTAACGCGCGAATGCGCCCGTTAAGGCAGTCCCTTGTATCATTTATTGTTTTTAGTTTTCTGCAGCTTTCCAGAGGCTGCTTTGATGAACCCATCTTCGGACGAATCTCGACTCACACATGTTACCCCTCTGAAACCCTTGGTCTCTGTCTTTCTCCAACCTCTGTGTCTCTCTGTCTCCCTCTCTTTTTCTTTCTTTCTTTCTTTCTTTCTTTCTTTCTTTCTTTCTTTCTTTCTTTCTTTCTTTCTTTCTTTCTTTCTTTCTTTCTTTCTTTCTTTCTTTCTTTCTTTCTTTCTTTCTTTCTTTCTTTCTTTCTTTCTTTCTTTCTTTCTTTCTTTCTTTCTTTCTTTCTTTCTTTCTTTCTTTCTTTCTTTCTTTCTCTGAAACCCTTGCTCTCTGTCTTTCTCCAACCTCTGTGTCTCTCTCTCTCTCTCTCTCTTTCTTTCTTTCTTTCTTTCTTTCTTTCTTTCTTTCTTTCTTTCTCTCTCTCTCTCTCTCTCTTTATACCAGTCCCTGTCTCTGTCTTTGTATCTGTCCCTGTCTCTCCAACTCTCCCTCTCTCCCTCTCTCCGTCTCTCTTTCTCCTCTCACTGCAAGACATTCCCAGTCGATAGAGAGATTCGTAAATTGTACGTCCATACCTGGCCAGTTACATGCCGATATAGATAAATATATTCCGATGGGCCCCTGTCCCCCATGCATTGTCGCAGCCCATGCATAAAGATTCTTATGCTTGCCCTTGATAAGAACCCTGTTCCGAATAGATAAACATATGTACCAGTCCCTAATGCATTTTCGAAAGTCAGACATAAGATCTTTTATGCGCGCCCTTGAATTAGACAGATCCATACAACGTGGCTGCCTGGATAGCTAGATACAGCGCTAAATAGATACATTATCACAGCAACCTGTTCCCCGTGCATTGCCGGAGGTCACGCATAAGGATTCTTATGCGTGCCCCTCCGTCGACGGAAACTCTGTATAAAACATTCGAGAAGTCCCTAACTCATGGATACCTAGGTAGCTACGTACATAAAGTACAATGGCTTTGAGTAGCGCCTCCGTTACCTTGAACGCGGGCATTGGATGTCTCGCCGAAAGCTATGCCAGATACAATGCCCAAAGCTATGCCAGATAGAATGCCAAAAGCTATGCCAGCTACAATGCCAGAAGCTATGCCCAAAGCAAAGCCAGATAGAATGACAAAAAATTTGCCAGATAGAATGCCAAACTCTAGGCCAGATGGCATGTCAGAAGCTATGCCGCGAGAATGCCAAAAGCTATGCCAGATACAATGCCAGAAGCTTTGGTAGATACAATGCCAAAAGCTTTGCCAGATACAATGTTAAAAGCTATGCCAAATAAATGCCAAAGCTTTGACAAATACAATGAATGCCAAAAGCTATGCCGCATAAAATGCCAGAAGTATATATTACATATATAGACATCCCCGTAAATAAATCAATAAATACATTTATTACATATATATATTTATAAATATATAGAGTACCACTTTCTATCCACATATATCCCCCCGCAGGACTCCACCCCAGCTGCTGAAGCTACCAACTAAGCCGAGGTCATTGATGCCACTCTGCGCGGTGACGTTGCCGACATCAGTTTCATTCTGAGCTTCATCTTCCGGCACGTGGACGCAGCACGGTTGTTTCCAGCCTCCCAGCCGCAGGTTGTTTCTAACTAAGTGCTAGACCTGCACACGGCAGAACTGTCCGCTGTAGCAACCATCTCATCCAAAGACCTCTTTTCATGCGTCGCTGCAGGCTTATAGCTTTTGTCGGCGTACCTATTACTGGAGCTTCAACCCCAACCCCCACACATTCACACCCTTTCTCGCAGATCTAAGGCGCTGATGGTAGCATACTTGTTCTACCGGAGAGGCGAGAAACTGCCGAAAAATTCCCTCCCGTACCAGCTCACTTGGACCTCCAACTGCTTGCTCGAAATGACGGGTGTGGCAAGCTTCAAACTTGCTCACGCCTTAAGAGGCACATATGCCCATGCATTGGGCAAAAAGCCCAGCCACTAGTTTGCATTACCCTTAGCTCTTTGAAGTTGCGTGTTCTTTGCGGCGCGGGTTGATTTTCTTTCGACCGCGTCATGACGCATGCTCCTTGAGTTTCTTCCTCTGAGGTGAAGACCGCCTGACTGGGTGCCTGGCTCGGTGCCTCCGTGGCGGCTTCAGACAGCTCCCCCCCAATGTCCAATTAGGATTAGTCATTTGCAGCATCTATTTCCGAAGCTACGCCTTCGTCAAGTTCTTCGAGGAGAAATTCTGCAAGCACCCACACCGGAAATCGATGGGCGTGGCGGGCGCCCTTACCTTCTTCTATGAGTCTACGAATGGGGCTCAAAGAAAAGCTTTCCTTCCAACGAAGACTCCTACGACCAGAAGCGTTGGACGCAAATCCACGAAAAGCTCTCGCGTCATCAAATTGCGACATAATACCGACATCGCAGGAATCAGTTTCAGCGCAGCCCTAGCAATGTTTGCGCAGTTCTCCCGAGCACATATCCTGCAGCACTTGCATACTACAGGCCGCCGCTGGACGGTCGGCCCTGAGGTGCCACTTGTCATTGATTTTTCATCTCTCATGAATGAAGACTACCCTTTTACGAGTTTCCCGTAGAAGTAGAACCCCATATTGCGGCGCCCCTTTGCTGCTCATCTTGCTGAGGCTCGATAGCCTTGAAACTACAGGGCACCTCCTTTTGCGCCCGCATTTTCTGGATACTGTGCAAGTGCTGCAGCTCCTCAGTGGCGTGTGCCATACCACGACCCTGGCATGGCAGCTTCGCTGCATGTCGCTGCTCTTCTCTCTCTCTCTCTCTGTCCCTTTCTCTCTTTTTCTTTTTCTCTTTCTCGCTCTCTCCTTCTTTCTCTCTCTCTCTCTCTCTCTGTCTCTCTCTGCCTCTCTCTCTCTGCCTCTCTCTCTGCCTCTCTCTCTCTCCCTCGCTCTCTGCCTCTGCCTCTGCCTCAGGAATGGCACCAACAGCAAGATCTTTGGCCGGATGGTGGAGCAGACAGCCCCAAACTTTGTGCTCGCTGTTACTCGTGAGCTTGCACTCCTGCCCAACACAGACTCTTGGATTCGCGAGTGCCAGAACACAAACCTGATCGTGATCTCTGCCTGCAAACTCGTCTCCGTCCTGCAGTCTCTTGCTTTACTTTATGCAGGTTGCTGAAGGGGGGGGCACATAACTGACCAGATAGAGAAAGCCAAAGATACACAAAAACCCCGATGGAGAAAACAGAGAACGAGATACCGAGAGAGGGTCAGAGACATACTGGACGGAGGACGTATCATTCTTTTCTTCTCATCTCCACGTGCGCAGACACATAGATGCCTTCATACATAGAACACTGGATAAACCAATGGTGAAATATGAGATTGATACATAAGTCAATTCAAGATACAGGCATAACTTACCGGACAGAGAAAGCCAAAGATACACAAAAACACCGACAGAGAAAACAGAGAACGAAGTACCAAGACAGAGACAGGGAAGAAACCGAGACATGCTAGGGGCCGTATTTTTCTTTTGGTTTTCATCTGCTGGCGTTTCTCTTTAGTGTTTTTCTCTTGTGGTGTCCCTCTGTTGCTAATTTTTTCTTCTCTGGTGTTTTTCTGCTGCTGGTGTTGCACTGCTACTGATTACGAAAGGTAGCCTTGGCTACGTGAGTTCTCCAAGCTTTGGTTTTAGTATAGGTGTGGGGGCTGGCGTTTTGTATGATTTTTTGCGTTTAAGCAATGCTTCGGGGATTGCCCTGTTTTGAATCTGAAACTTTATGCTTACTCCTCACCTATGACAGATGCAGATTGTAGATAGGGTCTATGTGAATGCCATTGTTTGAAGCTGCTGGATCGCTTGCTTCCTCGAGGAATTCTTGGCTTGGTCAGCGTATGCTGTGGTGGAGCTGCATCTGTAAGCAATTCCGAAATAGCATAAGCATTACCATATCAATTCCGATCCACCCCAACTCCTCCACGCTCTGTGTTTCCAATGCGGCTAAGCTCAGGAACTTCACCACTGTGAAACGAGCTGTCTGGATAGGCTCACACGAGCCACAGCTTCGCGAAAAGCTTCGCACCGTTTATGAGCCTCGGCTAACATTCGGATACTGCGTCTTCACATGTGTCGGTGTGGATCTTCTACTTTAGACATATATAACCTTCAGCCTCAAGTTCGCAACTGTTCCGTCGCCGCCCTCAGGAATCTGTCAAGCGGAGACGGTGCCGGTAGTTGCATGCCAGGCGGAGACTCTTGCCCTCCTTGACATGTGACGCTATTGTTAGACAAAATTTTTCTTCATGCCCAACTTATGATGGCTAACACCATACATCGTAGGTGTCTAGTCCCTGGGCTCCATGGCTCTATCGTTAGATATCTTGCAACAGGAACCGGTCCCCCATGCATTGTCGAAGGGACCGCATAACCGTTCTTCTGCGTGCCCTTAGACAGAAACACTATGATGAAGACCCCCATTCCGAATGGATATTGAGATCCATGCATCATCGATACGTAAGTACCTACATACATATACGAAGGTGGCTTTGAGCGGCGCCTTGGTTGCGCGCAACGTGTGCGTTGCATGGATGGTTTTCATTTACGTATTAAATTTTCCGATGGTTAATCATTAGCAATGCATTGGTTGATTCAATTCACATTGATTATATTCCCCGATTCAATCTACTGACTCATTCATGTTGGATTAATTTTGTCGGTCTAGCTGGTGCTTTCATTGACATGTGCAGTTTTCGGATTCTTCATTATTAGCACAGCGTTGCTTGCCTCATATTTCTCATTGCGCATAACTCCATCCACAAACATACCATACCATGTTGCTACTATCCACACATCCAATGCAAGTCTTATACCAGTGGCAATGTTTGCCGCTGCGTTCGCCTCTGCCCAGGCGACAGGCCTCCTGAACACCACCTTTGGCAACGCTGTAGACATGATTCTGGCCATCAAGCGCCTCGCAGTCGGGGGTGCCACTTTACCATAGAGGACATCCTTTTCAATACCCTCAAACATCATTCGATAGTTAGCGGGTGCAGAAGTCCACTGGTTACCAACTATTAGTTACACCAATAATGTCATTAGTTAACGTTATTATTAATGGTTACAATTGCTAACGATACCCATCGCTATGCTTTCCTACATGCCCCTCAATAGGAGGAAACTCTGTCACTGCAACCAGATCCCAGTCGATAGAGAGATTCACAAATCATAAGTACCTAGCTGGCCAGTTACATGGCTATATAAATAAATATATTCCGATTGGCCCCTGTCCCCCATGCATTGTCGAAGCCCATGCATAAGGATTCTTATGCGTGCCCTTGATAAGAACCCTGTTCCGCATAGATGAAGATGCGTACCAGTCCATAATACATTTTCCAACGTCACGCGTACGATCTTTTATGCGTGCCCTTCAATTGGAAAAAATTCATAGGACGTGGGTGCCTGGGTAGCTACATACACCACGACACAAATACAGGCATTCTCCCAAGGACCACTTCCCCGTGCATTGCCGGAGGGCACGCATAAGGATGCTTATGCGTGCCCTTCCGTAGACGAAACTCTGTGTAAAACATTTGAGAATCTATCAATCGTGGATACCTAGGTAGCTACCTACATATACTACAATGCCATAGAGTAGCGCCTCCGTTACATTCAACCCGGGCATTGGATGGCTATATAGCCCATCCACATTGATTCTATTCATTCGTGTTGGTTTGACTTATTCGGTCATATTCGAACTGCTCATGATCTAGTTCGTGGTTTCATTCACGTCAATGCTCCCCAATTGCTAACTATTAGCAATGCATTACTTGACCCCATTCACATTGGTTTTCTTCCCTAATTCAATCCACTGACTCATTCATATTCAATCTAAACTTCATCATCTGATTGGGGGTTTCATTCACGTGTTCTATCTTCCGATTCCTGATTATTAGCAATGCGTTTGTTCACTCATGCTGATCTTTACGCGGTTGCTGCGCCCACGCACTGACCATGTTGCCGTTATCCACACATCCACCGCAAGTCCTGTACCAATGCCACTGTTTGCCGACGCGCTCGCGTGCGCCCAGGCGACATCCCTACTGAACACAACCTTCCCCTCCGAGATTGTTGCAAAACAGCAGTTTCGGGTAGCCTTCGAAAGAGGGTGCTTCCGAGTCAGCTCCGCTGGGTTGCCTGATAGTTGCGCCATTCCTCTCACTCACCATGGTAGTTATATATCGTGTCAAGCCGTAAGTGAGGTGTTCCCAATGGATCGAGAGATAAAATCGTAGATACTGACGTAGCTAAATACATAGATATATAGATGGGTATGCTGGTCGGTACATAACTTGATGACTAGGTACTGCTGTGAGAGTGTACATTGGATGACTCTGCCCATCAAACACCTCAGAAGCATTGATGTACCTGATTCCTTCGAAGAACGACCTCAGACAGTTGCTGATCCCGGAAGCCCTTAGAAAGCACTCACAATCATTCATGGAAACCCATAAACACATACATATACAAATATACACACACACAGATATATATATATATATATATATATATATATGGAGAAATATTTGCGGCTACCGCCGCCAACATGTCTTGCGCCGTATAACTTCGTTTCCATCAACGCTCACCTCCAACGATGTTCGCTTTGAATTTCAAATCTTTATTTTATTAACCGCCACACATCCACGATATTGATTACCCATCCATGATGATGACACCGCATTTGCGCCTAACTGTGTCGCGAAGCTGTCTCCTGCATTTTGGCCGCTGCTGCTTCAGTTCATATTCACCCTGATTTTGAATTACATCTATGTAACTGAACATGCCCCCGCCCACATTTCCCAGCATCCACCGCGCGTATAGGTGCACACATTACTTTGACACTGATCTGTGCCCACACTCCTTTGCCTGCCCGCCATGGAAATCCCTGCGGCTGTGCGGTGCCTGGCCCAGTCTCTCCCAGAACCTATGCATTGGAACGAATGGCAGCAGCTTGTGTCTAAGTTCAGCAGCTCCTTGGACGTTCCGCCATTGCCAACCACAGCTGTGTCTTGGAAAACCTTGATGTCGCACCGCTTTGGAAGTACCTGGCAGCCTCAAGAGTAAAAATCTGCTCACCCCAACATTCTCCAAGAGGCTCACCTACTGTTTCAACAACACCAAACCTTGCCGCCGCCCAACAACTTGCAACTGGCCCTGTCCGAGATACTCCCAGCCCCCCTCTCCTGGAACATGTGGCAGCACCTCCTGCACACCTCTTCGCAGGCCTGCGCTGCTCACCCTGCTACATCTACATACAAAGCTTATTGCCAAACTATGCTCAACAAATTTGGGGCTGACTGGCGGAAACAACTCCCCAAACAGAAGCAGCAACACTTCGCAGCAGAAACGGCTCTGAAACAATACCTCCATAGTCGTACTTCAACCGCTGCTCCTTCTTCCCTCCCCCTGCTCGTCCGCGCACCTACGCGCAAAAAGAATGTGCGAGTGCGGGCACACCTCCGCCATGTTGACGCTGCCCTTCGTGCCATGGCGTCTGATCCTATCACCAGAGATTCCGCGCGCCTTAAGACGGCATGCCGACATCTCCATGCTGCCTACCGAGCTTGCCGCCCACTACCAAGCCATAAGCCCAGCGCCAAGTCCCTTGCCAACCTGCGCCCACGGCCACTCTGCTGATATTCTGCGAGTGAATTCCTAATTCTTTGCGGTTTTTTATTCTTACCTGGCTATCCTATTAACATATCCCTGGCTTTGTCCGCCGCTTTTGTTGCTAACAGGAATTCCTCCGCATCAGCCCGTCGCCGCGATGAGAAGGATCACTGACCCCCAGTCACTCGGCCTGCATTACAGCCTCACATCCCCTACCTCATCTGCCACCTTTCCTTCCCACAGCATATCTACTGCTTTAACCAAATCTTGCATCCTATCTATTTAATTCATTTCCATGCACGCTCCACCCCCCCGATACCATTGACATACTCTGCCCCCTTCATCTTCTTGAGCATGCTCTTTTTCTTATATCCCCCCCCAACCTTGCACACTTTATTCCCTGCATTCTTCCTATTTTTACTCACCTGCACCTTTCCTCCCGGGCGTTGCTACAATGCCTGTATTTGGATTAGTGTTACATATGAACAAGTATTGAATGGAAATCGCCAAACACTTGTTGCGGCGTTGGTTGATCGTTCTGGTGGAACTCTCCGATCTATACACCATGGAAGCCAAGAACCAGTGGCTGGTAGATTTTCTTTGGAAAGGCTATCGTTAAGAAGCTAACCAACCTCAACTTAGCCGTTTGGGTGCCACACGTGGAGATCAGGCGAAGAGAAATCCGCCAAACTGGGAGGTCGAT
>VSDK01022416.1:45694-70694 GCA_009767595.1 Symbiodinium kawagutii
CTGTCTATAGATGAAGCATTCCCAACTTAAGTTGGTTTCCCTGTGCCCGAATAGTTGGTGTAATTTGGGATGGTGGTATGTTGACGGGCAGTTCAAGGTATAGTGGTAGAACTCGGAACCAGTTGGGACAACAGTAATCCTGCACGAAATATTTGTGATGCATGCTAGTGTGTCCATTCTTTAAAATCATTCCCCCGCTCCAGTTGGGCTTATGGTCTTTCAATGGCAGCCCTCCATGGCTTTTGCGCCGCGGAAAGACCAAGGTTACAGAAGCTGCGTGGCGCCGTCGCGCTTGGCGAATGTCAGCTGGAGTCTCCGAACACTTGATGTGCAATGGTGTATACACTGGTCCATTGTAGTTGGTGAGAAGCACCATCAACATGGAATCCTGATGGTTAATTAGGCGACTCATCAAGTGTCTAAATTTTAGTAATGTTTTTGGTAAGCATCGCACCCGTGGAGGGGCCTCTATTTCATACCCCCAACGGCACGCGAACTCAATTAGAAAAAATGTCTACTGTATGTTTTCCATAAGGAAACCCATTGAGAAACATCAGGGGATAGTAGTTGTCAAAAACAGATTCCAGTTGCTACCCCTGGTTGATCTGTGGGGCTTAGCTAGCAGTTTCAGCTGTCTAGCTCAATATTCCGCGAGAGTTCCAAGGATTTGTTGGGAGCATCGGTTTGGGAATTAGTAGAATCAACCATGAATCAACCAGTATAACCAAACCACAGTGGGTTTTGGAAACTGTGGCATTGAGATGTCACATGCACTGATTTTTTGTGCCTCTAGATTCTCATGCACTATCACCTTCAACTAGCAGTAAGGTGATGAAAGAAAGCACAGATGAGTCGCTCTTGGGCGATTATGAGGCAAACGCTACGCCTGTAGCTTCTTACCAAGCAGCCCAAAAGAGTGTGGCATCACACCACCTAGACTGTTCACCGTTCTACCTGAACAACAACCGTATGACCGTTTCTGATCAGCAATTCGCACTGCCAGGTACTGTAGGGATGGCACGAGAACCACTTGAATACTAACAAAATAATTCTATAACTGCATGATGACACAAGGCTTATGATTGATTGATCACGCTACCAGGCATGTAGGGGTAGGGATGAATGACGACGGTATGCGCGATGGATGACGAGGGTCACTACCAGGAACCTTTGCATTGGCAGGTGCAACGTGTGGTCCATTGCGCTGGGTTGTGAATGCAGCCACTGGGCCGTGCTGTGCGAGGGAAATGGCATAGCACCAGTCTTGGTGGTAAGCCATGGACAACCACAATGTAGGAAGATGAGCAAGTGATTGATCTGGGATGTTGCAGGACGTTCAAAGATGCTAACGATGATGCTTGATCAATCTCAGTGAGAAGGATATTTGAGGAAGATCAAACCCCAGGCAAACCCCGAAGCAAGTTCCGTCTCAACGTAGCTGTTAGATTAGTCAATTTCAGCATTTACGAATCTACCAGTTGAGTTAGTAGCACCAAGCTGAACGATCAAGATTTGTCAACTGGTGTAAGGGTGACCTGATCATGACTCAATCATGACCATCATTGTTCATCCAAACATTGGAAGTCCCAACATGAATCAACCAGTGAAAGGTGGGACTCAACCATAAGCCCTGGTTGGGCAGAGTTAGCTGCCATCAAGCTGCCGTTTTGATGAGGACAAACCCTTGTCGTTGGTAAGTGACTAGGGGGAATGATTGACTTGACAAGGAAGAATGGTTGATTAGGGTATTGAGCTGTTGACCTACTTCTTTTAACTTAAAGTGTCACAAAACATTATATATATATATATAAGTGGTTCTTCCTAGATTCCCAGCAGCCAGAAATTGATTCTGATTTGTTTTCCAGAAAGGGTTTGGTCTCTGTCAGAAACACAAGTCAACTTTGGAATTGTGTACAGTGGTACCTGAAATGGAAAATTGATTGATATATCTATTTATTTCAGCTGCTTCTGAAATTATATACATTTCATAAATTTGTTCTTTCGTAGGGAAAGTTGACTGAAATTGAAATGTTTGGAGAAGTTTTGCTTGCCACATGCTCAGCGATGACCTCCCAAAGGCCGGCCTCCTTGATCTCGCTTGAGAATCTGCCTCAGGATGGCCCCACACACTCTGAAACCTTGACTGACGACCACAAGAATCAGACCATGAAAGGATCCAAGCAAAGCACCCCCGAAAAGCAGATCTGGGAAACTAACCTGGAAGCTGAAAGCCAATAGGTAAGCCATCTATAAAAGTTGGGTTTTCCACTTCCGAGTCAGTTTGCCTGGGAGTTCTCTTGAGATCTCAACCATTCCCGTTGATTTCACGCGACCGAGGCCGGGGTCGTGCTGGCCAACGATGACGCTGACCATCTCAAGGCAAGACAAGACTCGCCGCTGCCGACCGTTACTCGCGTTGGTTCATGAAGATCCCCTCGGGTAGCAGCAACACATGGATAGAAACATCCACCTGAGCCGTAAAATGATGATATTTGCACGCGAGCATCGTTACTGATGCATTCAATGTCTTGATAATGTCATGGTTGAGGTTGATAGTTGGTGATCGTCAAACTCGTAATCCATTGAACATGAATTCCTTGCAGCAGCATCACCAACAATAGTCAATCAACCATTCAGTGATGTTCAGAGTGTATGTAGTTCTCTGTCTTGCTTCTGAATATCATTGTTCTCCTGTCCCCCATATGTGGATGATCTACCCCAAACAACAAAAGCACTTATACCAATCGTTATTTGCGTTCCATGATCAAAGCAAGCCAATGGCTGTTTACTTTGTATCATTGCCGTTCTTATATCGTATCACTGTGTATCCGAACCGAGTGCTGGTCTTCAATGTTTATCATTTACACTTAACATCACCTAACCATGTTGCCCAAGGTAGTCCAAGCACACCAATCAGAACCATTAACTGATTGCTCGAGGGCTCCAGGGTGCCCAGCATTTGTTTGCGCCCATCCCTCGCAGTTTTGCTGCTCAGATCTCTGCAGCAAATAATTTCAATGATTTTTGCCACGCCCAATGCGTGGAAAAACCATGTAGGTCAAAGCTTTCAAGAGAATCCGCCGCTGATGAAATTGTCGACCTTTCGATTTATGTTTAGTAGCTCCATGGGTTTCCATGCCCAAAACTCAAGTCCACTGTTGCTGTTGCCATAAATCAACAGAATAGTCTGACTGTAGTCCACATAATGTTCACCACTACCACTTTGCAACTTGTTTAGCTTTACTTATTCCCAAACACAGGGCATTTCAGCCCACAGATGGTTGAAAGTTGAATAAACATCTCCGACTACTAACTGTCAAGCACTTGCTTGGATTTGACCCATCCTCCAACAGCCAAATCATCTCAGCTGACCATGGCTGCCTTCGCGCCATGGCTTGCCATTTTTCCGTTGGTTGCGGGTCGGATCTGGCCCAACGAAGCGCCTCCAGACATCCCTTTTGAACGGAGCAGTCTCTTTAGAGAGGCGGGAGTGGCAACGGAGCCATCCCTGGAACTGCTAATGCTCAGCAATGCTCAGCCCCATGGAGGAGTGACGATTGCAGAGGTAGCTGCTGAAGATGGATTGGTGGTTGTTTTTGGAATTGTGAAGTGATTGATCTGAATATATCTGGATCAGTGGGTTATTGCAGGGATCAGTGGGTTAGGTTCGGCTACCAGAGATAGGGAATTTACGCATCATTGGGACAGTAAAACGCCAGTTCTTGGGATGATAGGAATCTTCTTCTCCCTAATACTAACCCTTCCCTCCCCCTAATACAAAACACCAGGGGTACCCATGGGGGTGGAGACATGCAGATTGTAAAAACGCAAGGTAGTTTTTAGCATGTTTTCAATTTGGAGTTTTGTGATCAACTTGAAGACTTGCCCATGAGCTGTATTCTTTTGTTTGTTTGGTCTTCTCGAAGTTTTTACCATTTCCAAACTTCCAAGAAACCTCGAGAAGACCAAAAAGAAATAACAAAACTGCAGACCCCATGGCCACCTGACCACCAGCTCAAAGACTTCTGCCTTGCCCATGAAGTTTGCACTTTTTCCCCCAGGTAGCTGGAACAGATATTGGGGTTTTCTTTTCAAGTATAGGAGACAAGCCTATCAACATAGTTGGGTGGTCAAGGGTTTCAACAGGAGGGTGACGTATCCGTATCAACATAATTGGGTGGGTACCGGTGTCAACAGAAGTGCTGTATCAACATCATTGGGTTGGTGCCGGTGTCAACAGAAGGGTGCCAGTATCAAGTATATAATTGAGTGGGTGCCCGTGTCAACAGAAGGGCGCCGGTAGACTCACAATGCTCATTGTTCCCATTGATATGATGAGTCATTATCAATCAATGCCATGTAGTGGTAGATACTAGATACCAATCAAGAAGGGATTTGGGCAAGTAGCCATTACCAATCAACCAAGGTTCAATCACTGGATGGTTGATTATGAAGTTTGAAATCGCTACCGCTGCTACCAGTGCGTGGTATCCGGTTGGAAACCGGAAATTGAAATTGTTCTTATTCGAATACAAACATATCTGGTTGTATTTGCTGATTGTTTTCTATCATCTAGATTGGTGTTGCTTTGCTGGTCCAACCGTCAATAGAATGATGTTTTGGGAGATTTCCGCTCTGGTCATAGGCAAGATTTTCGGAGGGATGAACATGGTACCAGCAGAATACACCATTCGGATTTTCCATTGTGGTCATCCCTCCAAGTACCATTCGGAACCCTTTAAGCAACTGTAGATCAACAGGTATTCATAGATATTCTACGCTAAATGGAGTTATCATTGTAACGCTCGATTTTGACAATGCATGGAGTATTCTGATTAAGCAATACTGATTCACCAGTATAACAATCATGTGTTCATCAGAAAACTGGACACCAGAGTATACTGCAACGTTGGCCCATTCAATTTCTCCGGATTAACCATGAAATTTCCACAGGCCTTGGCAGAACATCCCCATGAGTCGCGATCACAGCAGGTCGACTTCACAGGCAAATTCGCGACCTATGAAGCGGCGGATACCTGGTGCTTGGGCCTTGGAAGTCATGTTGGCCAAGGTGGTTAGTGCCTGGCAGTGCCTGGTTGATCATGGCCAATGAAAAGATTGATTTCATAGCAGATCATGGTGATGGTTAGCAAGGTTCGTGTCATGTTGTATGGTTAACTTCATAGTGAATCATGGTTCGGGATGGTCAGCAGCTGTTAACGATGGTTAAAGGTGGTAAATCTGACCTTTGATCTAGGCTTAGGATTCCCAAATATAGGAACGACCTCAAAAGTGCAGATGAGAAACTGCAAAAAGTAGGGGAGAAGGCCCATGAGCAAATGCTCAAAGAGGCCAAGATAGCCAAGAGCAAACTGGAGAAAGATGAGATCTTGACAGCACTGCAGAAAGAAGCCTATGAGTTTGTACATGAGAACAGGTACATCAAAATCCATGAGCTGCCTCCAGAATTTGAGAATGATCGAACCAGAATCCTCCACCATGAGGTTGGTGTTTGCAGCAAGTGCAGAAATCAGTCTGGCTGCCTGAACTGTGATGAGTTCAAGTCATTCGAGCTTGCATGAGACGAGAACATAAGCGAACAGGCAGGCCAATTGAGCCTCAATACCAATGAACTGAGAGCTGTGTGCTTGAAAAATAGGCAGCAATGAGCTGCTGAGCCTGGGGAACCATCTGGAGTGAGCATGGCCCAGCTATGAGACCCTGAGCAATTTCCAAGACTAATGAGCCCACTAGCCATGAGAAGTAATAAAACTAATAAGGGAACTAATCAAGACTAATTTTAAACTAGTCAAAAAAAGAAATTTGAAAACATGTTAGGCATCCAGAGGGGGTTGATGAACTGGGGGTTTTAGGGTCAACCTAGCTTATTAGGGGGGGAAATCAGTACTTATATAATTAATTTTAGTAAGGACCAGGGTCTGGGGATGAGGAGGGGGTTGATTAACTGGGGGGGTTTTAATCCTGACTATGCATTATTGACATCGATATCGCGGGGTTCCCTGCTGCATTCCAATGAGCGAACGGCAAGCAATGGTGTGAACTGTGCCCGATCCAAGTGGAAAACGGGACAAATATATGTCCATGCAAGATGCCGCCCAGTTATAAGTTAGTTAAGAAGCCCAGTTAGCTACCAGTTCTGAGTGAGTTCCATCTACCACAACTGGTAGTTACACTAGCTCTGTTTACCAACTCGACTAACACCTAGGGGCATCACCTTGAGAACTGCGATAGCGATAGTAGTGTCTGGTGTGTGTTGTCGTGTTGTTTTTTCCGCTGCGGATGTAGGATGATGTAGGCATGTTTATACATTCTTGGGTTTTTTTATAGTCACCAGAAAGCCAAAAACAGCTTGAACAACTAGGGTAACAGTTGCCGGTTTCCTGTTGATCTCACAGCTTTTGTATCTCCTGTGACCCAGGTCGTGGGGCCGGGGAATGTCGCTTGAGGTACCTCACTTCTGGAAATCCACCGTGATTGTGGATGATTAGCAATTGATTTCCCAGCCATGGCTATGAATGTGGTTGGCCGAAGGATCTCGCATGGTTTCACCATCGATTGGTTCTCTCATTGTGAACTGGCTATGGGAAAGATTTGCCGTATGAGCACCAAACCGCACTCATCAGCTCATGAACGGAAGTTCTGCCATCGCTGGTCGATGATGAACACGACCCCGGAACAAGGCATGCAATGATCACCAACCGTTGAGGCATAGGACCAGGCATGTGACACATCCGTAGGAGGAGGAAGTCATCCAAGTAATTCTTCAGTGACTCTTTGGTAGACCAACCTGGCAAGTGCACATCATCCCTGGGAGATCCAGCTGCTCAAAAGCCCGTCGTGGTCGATGGCTGACTGTAGATCACCGGCTATGGAGTCTATTTCGCTGGTAATGATAGGGACTGGGATGTCTAATGAAGAGCTGGATCTCCCCTTAGATGGTGTCCCAGGTCCTTCATGGTGACTTTCCAGTTGTGCAGGTTCAGAGGATGAGAGATAGCTAAACCTAACACTTGGGAGCTTGGGAGATTTGTTGCTTGAAGACCCAGGTGCGAGATCCTGTAAAGAATATCTGGGGATTTCCCATCAGCCATATGGATGGGTGTTCATATGGGTGTTTGACAAGATATGGGGTACCCAAGAATTCCCAAGAATGGTTGTTTTATTACTAAAGATGATTGGTAATAGATTATCTGGGGGGTCCTCTATTTTGAGAAACCCCCATACATGAAGACTATGCTGGTGATGTCAGCTATGAGCCTATGATTAGTGGTGGATCTTCGACATCGAACACCGCGGCTCCAGGCTGACTCGACAACCGAGGTTTCCCACATGGGCTGCAGATGGCAATTTGTACTCACCATGGACTGATGGCAGAGTGAAGGACAGCAGCCGGGTCAAACTGCAGGGTGGTGCTCCCCAGTGACACATCTGACCCTAAGAAAGCCATTCATCAGTTACTAAAGTTGCGTCGTACAACTTGTATCACAACGCTCGCAGTTCCTCTTGTTTACCAACTTAGCTAACATCTTTGGTGAAAAAGACCCGGATGGGTTGGTGATATCCCCAAGAACCCTCTTCAAAGCCAAAGTGGCTGCGAGAAACGGTCGAAACAAATAAAACGTTGTTTGGCAGGTTGCTGCCCACAGCTGCCGAGGCTGGGGGTCACCAACCAATGCCAGGTGGCTCGGTGAACGTACCATCAAAAACTATGGAGTTGTTGCATCCTTTTGTTTCGTAAACAAACAACTTGTGATTACATTCATGCAGTTTGACAGCTGGTTAGCAATTCATACCCGCGAACAATAGTTTGGAATACCGACAAACTGGGTTGATACATCACAGTTAGATGCAGTTCCGCTGAAAAGTACGATGCCAGTGAGAAAATGTTTCGATATGGCTCCATGGCTACTCGGATTGGTCAACAAAATTTCACGACTGACAATTGGGTGTGTGCCACTACCACACAACAAGTGACACGAGTAGATGAACATCCCAACAAATGTTTTTTTCTATTCTGGTCATTCTTGATATCTTCACCAGGAGTACAGAGTCTTGACCCACAGTCAACTGTTCATCATTGCAAACCACCACTGACGAACCACCATGAACACGAGTATTGCTATCAACGGGTACCACACTCAGTCATGACTAGCCTGTGCTCACCGCTATTCAAGGGTATTTAAACTGATTAGCAACAATTAAGAATCCCTAACAGTCATTCCCATGACTACCAAAAATGAACTAAGTTCAAAGCTAAAACCATCAGGATCAACAACTATTTTAAGATTACTAATGACGTAGTTATCCCATATTTTCACTAATTAACGATTCATCAGCTACTGAATCAATAGTAAAACTATTGCAAACTATGAAGTGAAACTATTGGAACCTAATAGCTGGTTAGAACTGCAAGGGTTACCCTTTGATAAACTAACGTGGCCATGGAGAATCCACTACAAATGGATGATTTCCCAGGGTTTTCCGTTGCCAAAATAGTGGATTTTCCAGCCAGCCATGTCCAGTGTTATGTGCATCGCCTTCACAGGATACGCGATCTACTAGCGCCTGCCGTGGCACCGCTTGCACCAGCACCACTGGATATGCCACCATCAAGGGGGAGGACATGGCAAGGGCGAGGAAATCAGATCGCCGGTGTAGTAAATCTCTATGTTCAAATGCTTCTGTACTGTTGTGCACTTGTGCACTTACATATGGGAGTCTCGCAAAAGGTCCTTGTAAGGACTTTAGCTTACCGCGAACTTTCATGTCATGAATCAACGGTTCGCTAATTTTTTTCGAATTCGCTAAAGAGATTTTTTTTCGCGAAAGATCTTGCGAAAGTTCATTTTGTACTGTTATCTCAGACCCAATATGCTTCAATGCCATTCCTTTTTCTTGGGCTTTTAAATCTAAGGTATTCTATGGCAATGCAAGGCCTGACCAATAGCTATCAAAGTCGTCACCCAGAAGCCCATGAATGAAGAAAAAAATATGAAGCACTTCTTCTAGAAAGATCAGAGTTTATTTCGCGAAAGTTTCGCGAAAGATCAAGTTCTTTGTGAAGAGCCTCCCTCCTAGATGAGATGGGCATGTTGGCCAGATCTTCTATTGAAGACTGTTCGGGGAGATCCTGAGATGGACAGATGAGATGTGTGAAGAAAAGGTGAGCCAGATATATTGAAATCCTTATGGACACAAATTTACATCCAAAACAAAGAGCTTTTGAACCCGCGAAAGTTAAACATGGAGTGCGCTAAAGTTTCGCTAAAGAGATTTTTTTCCGCTAAGATGTCCGTTCCCGGAAAAAGAAATTTTGATCAACACCCAAAATAATATATAGATATGTCGTTATGTATCTATGATTATGCACGTGTGTTGTTTGCATTTGAACATGTATTTGTATTGTTTTTGTTCTGTTTGCATGTGGGTACATGCATGTGTTTACACATACGCATGCATGCATACATAGACATACATATATTTAAGCATATAAGCACACAAATATGAATCATGCATTCGGCACATGTAAATACATTGATGAATATCTATGATGTGGCGAACCTCTTGGCTTGTTCAGTATTTTCGGAGGTTTGACCGAAGAAAAGGATGTCAAAACTTTACATTTTGCCGCTGCTGGCTCTCATCAACAAGACCCCCAAGAATCCGTATAGAGAAATGTACTTGTGGTTCAGAGATCATCGCAACAAATGAACAATGTTCACATTTTTGTCGAGATGTCGCTACCCAATGTTGACTTGGGATCATTACCAACAATGTGCCGCCTGGATTGCTATTTTGCCTCGATCAATGATTTCTATCCAAGATTAATGATGAGTCATTATCCCATCAACCAACCAGCGACCAACCATTATGCAATCATGTTTGGAGCCTTCATGATGGTTACTTATGATTTCAACAAGCAGCTAGTCATGATAAACTATCATCAACCCTAACCATGAACCAACCATCAAGCCATCATTAGTAATCCTTATCAGCCATTTGTTGCGCCATTTTCAACCAGTATATATGAAGCGTGAATGACCCATTATTCACAAATAGTATCCATGAATCAAGAGTGGATATTCACCAGAACGATGATTATCATTGTTAGCCACTGATCATTAGTGCATATTAGTTATTTTGAACCATGATTACTAGCCATGAATGGTGACACTAAACGGATTGACCACCACTGAACCAGCTATCCTTTGTGAACCGCGAACCAACCCCTATCGACGCCAGGACCCCATGAATCTGACCATCACGGACGTGGGAGTCGTGCAGTCCTCGACCTTGCCCTACCACGGACGGTGCGCTACGGCAAGCAGAAGGATGGGATCTTCAATAGCTAAACAGCCTGCTTATAGATTTACATCTATAGAACCTTTCATGTATGTACATGTAAATATATTTACATATATATATATATATACATATATATATATGTGCACTGTGTAGTAGATTTGAACAATGTAGATACAATGATTAAGAATATGTATACAACCAAGTACCTCTATATGGTTTAATACTTATATCAATTTAATAGACTAGTGGGTCACACACACACATTATTTGTTAATCTTGCCATTGTTTTCATTAACAGGTTTTTCGGTTCTCACTTGTTATGACTATCTTGGTGTTTTGATTTCCATGTTTACATACTCTAACTAGTTTTGGTGTCTTTTGAGACTAGATATTATTTGCCAACTCTTTTTTACTGCCTGATTTACAGTATTACTGACCAACTAATCTGTACTTGAAAATCAGACCAACACTAGTCGGTGTAATGTTGGCTCATGTTCTCGTTTCAACCAACATGAAAAGACAAAAATATTGGTGAACCTGGTGGTTGATGGCCAATAGTCACCAGTAACTTGACACTCTTAGGCATAGAACCGAAAACTCTCAGACACACAATTGAACATATTAAGGAAACAACTGAAAGTTTCAAGGATGCAACTGAAAATTTCAAGGACACGACTAAAAAAAATCAAGGATGCAACTGAAAATTTCAAGGACACAACTGAAAATTAAAGGACACAGCTGAAAGTTTCAGCAAGGCAACTGAACCTTTGAACGACACAACTGGAATGTTCGAGGACACAACTGAAAAATTCAAGGACACAACTGAAAAATTCAAGGACACAACTGAAAAATTCAAGGACACAACTGAAAAATTCAAGGACACAACTGAAAATTTCCATGACACAAATGAAAATTCGAGACCGGAACTGAAAGCTTTCAAGAACGCAACTGAAAATTTGAAGGACACAACTGAAAATTTCCATGACACAAATGAAAATTTCAAGCACACAACTGAAAAATGCAAGCACACAACAGAAAATTTCAATCAAGTACGCAGCTGAAAAACTTCAAGGACACAACTGAATTTTAAGAGCACAACTGAAAATTCAAGAACACAACTAGAAATTCAAGAACACAATTGAAATTTTCCGGGACACGACTGAAAGTTTCAAGGACACGCAACTGAAATTTTCACGGACACAATTGAAAAGTTTAAGCGCATGACTGAAACAATTCAAGGACACAACTGAAAATTTAAGAACGTAATTGAAAATTTCAAGGACACAACTGACAAGTTCAAGAACGTAACTGAAAATTTCAAGGACACAACTGAAAATTTCAAGAACACAACTCAAAATTTCAATAACGCAACTGAAAGTTTCAAGGACAGAACGGAAAATTCAAGGATGCAACTGAATGGCACAGATGAAAATTTGAAGGATACAAATGAAAATTTTACGGACACAACTGAAAATTCAAGAGCACGCAACTAGAAAATTCAAGGAAACAACTGAAAGTTTCAAGGATGCAACTGAAAATTTCAAGGACACGACTTTAAAAAAATCAAGGATGCAACTGAAGATTTCAAGGACACAAGTGCAAATGCAAGGACACAGCTGAAAGTTTCAACAAGGCAACTGAACATTTGAACGACACAACTGGAATGTTCGAGGACACAACTGAAAAATTCAAGGACACAACTGAAAATTTGAAGGACACAAATGAAAATTCGAGAACGGAACTGAAAGCTTTCAAGAACGCAACTGAAAATTTGAAGGACACAACTGAAAATTTCCATGACACAACTGAAAATTTCAAGCACACAACTGAAAATTTCAATCAAGTACGTAGCTGAAAAACTTCAAGGACACAACTGAATTTTAAAGAGCACAACTGAAAATTCAAGAACACAAGTGAAAATTCAAGAACACAATTGAAATTTTCCAGGACACGACTGAAAATTTGAGGACACAAGTAAAATTTGAAGGACACAAATGAAAGTTTCAAGGACACAACTGAAAGTTTCAAGAACGCAACCAAAAATTTGAAGAACAGAACACTACTGAAAATTCCAAGGACACAATTGAAAAGTTTAAGCACATGACTGAAAAAATCAAGGACACAACTAAAATCCAAAGACACAGCCGAAAACTTCAAGGACCCAACTGAAAATTTGCAGGACCCAACTGAAAATTTCAAGAACGCAACTGAGAACTTTTAAACACACGACTGAAAATTCAAGAACGCAGCTGAAAATTTTGAGCACACAACTGAAAATGTCGAGGACACAATTTAAAGTTTCAAGAACACAACTGAATATTTGAAGGACACAACTGAAAATCCTAAGGAGACAGCTGAAAATTTCAAGGACACAACTGAAAAAATCAAGGACGCAACGGATTAAATTTGGTTTTCATGTTCTAATGGCCCCGGAGCTTTGATTACCAATTATTAAGCATACTAAAGCCAGTATTAAGCCTTTCTAAAGCTGCCAAGTGGCAGTCATCCATTGATTTTGCTCAGTACGCCATATACGGGTCATGATTCATCATGGTCAGAGCATCCTTGAGATTGCCCAAATGCTCAGCATATGGCATATTTAATCTACAATTACTTGCAAATAATCCAACAATGTACGCACATACACCATACATAGAGCATCAGGGTTGGGGAACAGTGTAGGTACCCGTGTGGTTCCTTGCACGTGGACGGCATTTGGTTTTATGGCACTTACGCTCTCGACAACGAGAATCACCAGCCGGGCGTTGCTGCTACTCGAGGTGGTGCCTTGCAACTGGCTCTGGTCGGCTGTTGGAACCCCCAGGGTCAGTTTTCGGGCTGTCCATTGACGGTGGTACCTACAGTCCTTCCAGGTGCATGCATTTGCATATTTATAACTTCTAAATATATACTTTTATGTGTTTAGAAAACAGCAGGCCAACCAAGTCACCGCAATTTCACAATTTGTTAGGAGAATGAATGGGACACTGGAAAAAAAACTGACATGTTTGCATGCAAGCCGATTTCCCAGATACCATCAAATGTGGTGACAGAACTTGTTCATGAAGCTGATCAGCCGAGGTTTTGACTTGATGGTTTTTAGCCCATTAAGTAGACTCCCAAATGGTACGGATTCCTTCAAAAATCCGACCAGTGATCGTCAGTGATCCAAGGAATTCCACTTCCCAGCTGGACCATGGGTAGACCGAGGCTACTGTGAAAACTGGTGCGTTCAAGGGCCCTTCATCGGCTTCCGTTGGAGCAAAGACAACGGCCGAACTTGGACGGAACCCCGGGAAGCCTTGAAGAGTCGCCGGGCTGCGCAGGGGGACACAGTGGGTGCTAAGCTGCTAATCTTATTGGCACTTTATGGCTGCTAAGGCTATCTTCGGATGAGTACCAGGCGAACAAAGTTTGGTCATTATAGGGATATTGGAAGCCATGGTTACTTTACTCACAAAGCATAAGCATCAAACTGTTGGGACTTTGTGGATGGTCATACAACTGTTTCATGGGGTCCCTGCAAGAATTCTATGCCAGCACGGCATTGTGATCCATCCGAAAGTCCGCTGCTGAGGCTATGATGATACGCTCTTCGGTGAAAGCGCGCCCAACAACCATAGCAAGGTGAAGTTTGGAGCTGTTCATGTGGTGGATCTGGGGAACCTTGGGCGGCGTAGCAATCACAGGCTAAACTGTGATTGACTTGGCAGATGGTCAGGTGGCTGATGACCTGTTCTTTTAGTTTGCAATTGTAATCAGAATCAAGGGCAAACATTAATCAATCCTCAAGGCAAGCATTTGCCACTGAACTATGCAGATAATTATCATTTGCCTTGATTCACGATAGCTCATAGGGTCCTGCAGGTCATATGGCTGAAGAGCAATCTATATGTACCACAAGGATTTCCACTATCCACAGCTTCTCACTGGTTTTTAGCCTCGATCAGCCATTTGAATCTTTCAAAAACAACAGTAACCAGTCTCAACGAGGCTATTAGCCATGGCTTTCCAGTGATAGTGTGATGGAAATCTCGCTCTCAACCAGAGAAACAATGCTCAGAATGATAACTCGAGACCGTTCAATGGAAATCATCACAGTCTGCCGGCAATGACTTGTTGCCGGAGGGAAGGCTCATCTACTGATTCATGAAGGTAGGCAGAAAATTCATGGTTATGTGATACCTAAGTTATAGTCATTATAGCCATCATATGGTAAGTTGTGCTCAGGTAGGATGGTAAATATTATTTACATTGAATACTATGGTGACCATAGATTGCATATGATCTATGTGGGTTACTATGGTGCACAGATCATAAGGATAGTTGGAGGCGGTGTGCTGAATCACTTCACATGCTTATCAGCGCACTCACAAGTGGGCGCATGTGTTTGCCTCGTGGCGACCATTGGGTCCTCAGGAGAGCTTTGCAGCATGTCCCCGCTGGAGATCCTGAAAAGATGATGTGCCTCGAAAGGTCTGAGCAGCCGACATTTTGTTGGCTTCTCATCCGGTACCCCCAACCACCCAGCGATGATCATGGTGTTTAGGGAAAGCGTCAATTTTGAGTGTACAAAGCCAGGGCTGGGTTACACTAAGATCATTAAGATTCGCCAACATTGGGTGAACATCCCAGGAAAAATTGCATTCATCTATTGTTATCCGTAGGTTGTCATCCAGTATCATTGGTTTATTCGTAGCTAACTACCGTTGCATGATGTTATCCTCACCTTCGATCCTCACGGGTGCTTGGCTACGACTGTCCCACAAAGTATGGTCGAATCTGAGTCATTTAGGATTAACCATGCCATAAACGATACTGTTAACCATATGATTAACCAAAGTATAGTCAAAGTATGTTTTTGCAGAAGGTTAACCCTACTATTTGAGGAGCCGACTCATCAAGAGTTGAATGCTGGACGAAATCATTACTTTCCGCACTTGAACATCGGCAGCTGGCAAACGCTATTGCTTGCAGCAATATGCAGCAAATGGTCAGCAAATGGTCAGCAAATGGTCCAATAATGTTCATTTTCATAGGTGCAGTGCATCAACAAAAAGCCCACATTTCATAGCTGTAAAGCCGTGGGTGTATTTAGACTACATCCATTTCAGACATTTGCAATGGTGGTACTGTTGCTTGAGGGTTCATATCCTATACTTAACTTCAAGCAAGATGAACATGACATAAGTTTACCCAAGATGGTTCATTTCAATGTTGGTGGGTCACAACCCTGGTTGTAAGTGGAATATTTTGGGATCATACTTCGAGGAACCGTTCTTTCCTATTTCCACACGGGGTTACAGCCCTCGCTTTCTGGTCGCTTTCTCGGTTGCCCAATTTATTGAGGGGGCTTAGAAGCCAGTGGTTGGAGTTGAGGTGCTTAAATATCCCAGTTGCCAAGCGAGTACCTAGGTGAGATGTGTTTTACATTTGAACCTTATTGACAAGCACCGAGTTATAACATACGACAGTGGTTCTAACTTGATGGTGATGAACACAAAATTGGAGATAGATTGAAGATTAGGCCATTGTGTACCCTGGGTGAGACTAAAGGAGATGTGATGGAGTCGTGGAGAACCACCACTGCGAACAGGAATATCATCCAAAGATTGGGGGTTTGAGCATGTGAGTTTATACTAGGAGAACAACTTCATTGTGGCAAAGTTGTCCTATAGGTAAAACCAAAGGGTGCATCCATAGGAAACACACGGTCGATCGTTTCCCCTCGCGGCAAATTCAGCATCGCTGGGCCACCCTCGATCAGTGTCCCCAATCTCACCCTACCCTTGGGCCTTGAGCGTTACAACCATTTCCATGGACATAAAATACCTGGGTAGATTTGAAGGTGATAATAGCCAGGTATTTTGTATCAATGGCAGTTTACAATCATTCCTCTATAAATTATTGCCATTGATACACAAAATCCTGGCTTAATTTGATACAAATCATTCCCAGTGGACACACCATGGTTTTGATTCGTAGCGAGTTGCCCAAGCCATCCAGGTATGTCATTGGACATGGTGCGACGTCGCCGTTCTCGCCCTTGTCCTGGATGCAGGGATCAGAAATCTACTTGGCAAGAGTGAAGCCGGACATCAACGCTGTGAACGACAGGCATGGTGTGCAAAGATATTTGGAGTGTTTTTTTTGTTTTAGCTGGTAAGTATCAAGAACCATTATCATCCATGAATTTGCAGCTGTTTAATTAGTAACAAAGAAACACTATGCCAGAAAATCAGCCTGAAGCCTAGAGCATTGCTTGATTTTCAGGCGCATTCTGTAAGCTTGGGGAGGGTAACCTGAAGGAGGTATATCACCATAATCATCCCAAATCATATCAGCAGGCATAATGGATCCACCATTCTGATCATCCCATGATTCATATAGCATCCCTCCATGGAAGCCCCGGACCTTCGGCAGATCCGCTTGGGAATTCGCCACAGCTTCGGGTGTGTGGCATCGGGGCGACGTGCGCTTGGCTGAGCCCATCGTGTCCTGGGGCAACCGCACGGGAGTCAGCACCATGCGCCGTGGTGAAACGACGGTGCTGGGGAGTTCAACCGTGGTGTCCTCCGCGGCTTCACATCTGGGTGCTTTGCCTTGAAGTTTGAATAGTTGTTAGATATAGTTGTTGATGAGGAAAATTGTTGGCAGATCAAGAGTTGGAGAGTTAATCATTAGGCTATGTGCCAAAATAATGGCACCCCCAACACCAATGGTTTCCTAGTAAAATGATCGTTTTTGGTGGGTTACTGGTTACCCTATTTTGGCACATACCCAAATGACAACGATGAAAACTCGGACTCTTTTGTATCCTCGGGGAACCAACCAGCATTGCGGGGATTTAGAGCTTGATCCTTTTGTATCCTTGTCGTTGACGCCTGAGCAGCGTTAAGACATCAAGATGTGTATTTCGTATCATTGATGTCTTAAAGACATTGATGTCCAAAGATAGGCTTGACGAAATGTTTATTTTGTATCATTGACTGTCCAATTGACAAGATTATGTCATTGAATCCTTGGACAGTCTCTGATAATTTCGTCAATGGGCTGAAAAGCTGAACACTGTCAGTGGTTGGCACATAGCTTGCGAAACAGATTATGGTGACATGTTTTTTGGTTGGCCGTTTTCCATTATATTAATATCACTGTTAGCACTTGTTGCACGATTGGTTCTTGACTACCATACCCCAACAAACAGTTCACCTGGTCGTTTCAACCAGAATGAGTACCACGAGTTTGCGTCAGCTTTTGTCCAACCCTTAGGGCTGCAATTACACTTAGCCGCTAGAAAAATACACAGATCATTCACAACTGAAGTGTTGGTAAGTCTAAGTCAGTAACCCAACTGGTTCCAGTAATTTAAATTAATCCATTTCGAATCCCTTTAGTGTCATGTCAGAATCGTGCTCAACACTTCTACAACAAGTTGCACATGATGCATCAGTTGGACACTCACCGAGGACATACATCGAGAGCATCAAACGCTACATTGCATCTGGGCTGTCGCTCCCACGCTGAGTTCACTTAACCATTTTGTTGGTGTTTTTGCAGCTAGTCTTATCCCAAATGCTCCATATGTTTGTTACACTTATATACCTATACATTTACCTGCAAATCACCCAAATGTAGGCAAATATGTCATACATGCAGCATCAGTGTATTATAATCTGATCATTCAAGAAGGTCCATGAACTATACTAGTGGATTGATCAGCGAAAAACAGGTGATTTTGTTTTTGTTTGAACTATTCTGGCCAAGATTGGTTCAGCCCACAGGCTTGTGGTGATTTTTGGTGGAAAATCCGTCCTTCGGCACCTGCATGGCTACAGGTGCAGTTCAGGTGGAAGGCTAAGGGCTTCCACTGGTATCACTGACACTTCCCATTCATGGTACCCCAGAAACCGTGGCTTAGCAGTTAGTGTGTATACATTCATGGAATTCGAACAAGGAGTGTGATGGGGTATGTGGAGGTCATATCAACTTGGTATTTCTGTGTAAATCATAGGGGATCGATGGTTGTCAGCTTCTTTGTTTCAACACGGGCTCATAAACGCGAACCAAATATCTCATAAACGCGAGCCTATCTCAGAACCGGTCGTGAACCTCCCATCAAGAAGCGTCCGACTTGTTTTTTCGTGGAAGAATTGAGCTGTCACGAATAAGCGTGTCATCTGATTGTGATAGGAAGCTGTATGGAGCTATATACCTGTACATGTTCAGTCCATGAGCAACCAGACGCGGCAGCAAATGATCTCAGCAATGTCAGTTGCACGTTGAATCACGTTGACGAGGTGTGCGTGTCCACGCCCACCTACACCCCCTTCACCGAGAAGCAGTTCGACACATATCTCTTGGAGAGCGAGCACATCACCGGACCTTTCCGGTACATCAGCTTCTCGGCAACTGGCGCATAGGGCTTGACCCTAGCCCATCCTAGTCCGTTTGGAAGCCATCAAAGCAGGGCTGCACAGGTATCTCTGAAAGTTAAAAACATCAGCATCAAATTGCAAGAGAGGTCTTAAGTCTTGGGGGTATTCTTGTTGTAGGAAACAGCGCCATCTAATTGCAAAGGCTGCAACCAGTCTTATGGATTCAACAAGAAAAGCGATGAGTGGAATGGAACGAGCGTCAGCTTCTTGACAGTGGGAGCGGGAACTCTTGAAATGACTGATATGTATGTCTAGATTTATTAGGCAACAACATCCTTTTCCAATCGTTGGGGATGATGACAAGAAGTTCACCAAATGGGGTACCGGTGAAATAAGTGAAGTATATGTTGCAATTCACTGCGACGTTGCTGCTTCGTTCCAACATTGGAAATAGAGGAGTGGCACCACCGATCATTCGCTCCCCCGAGACGCCCCTCAGGCTACCTGCGGAAGTTTGGGCCCCAAGCGTATTTCGTGAACATTCCCAGCTCGGATGCTCAGTTGGTGGAGCAATTGTTCCAATGCACCGTCCACTCAGGTGAACTTGCCTAGATTCAACATTTCATTCCAGATGTTGGTGTCGTTACAGAGTGGTAATTACCCGTTCAGATCGCCAAGTAACACCTGGTTGTTTTATCTCCCATGATCTTTCGGTGTGTTTTGTTGGCATTGGTGTATACCCAAGGATCCGCATGATATTTCATGTATGTTTCAAAATTATGTATATGATAATGAGTTGTTTATTTGCTTGAATTGTAGTTGTTATAATTATCCACCGAGATGTCACATCTATATTGCATGGTTGGCCAAGTGAGGGCAAACCTCCAGCGTGACGAAAAGTGATTGAAATGACAGGTGGCAAAACTTTAAGAAACTTTGGGGTGTGACCGTTGTCATTTGCAAGTTATAGCTTGTAGGGTCTTGATACCCCAAATGGCACATGTGAAGTATTGTATACTATCGCTCTGACTTGTTTCATCGAATTTCCATATTTTCCAGGATAATGTGCACTATATATGTAAATAAGATACTGTAATCCAACCATGATGATGCACACAAGAAAAGCTCATTACCCCCAAAGTGGATATACCATATCCCATGGAATCACATCAAGGGTCTTCATCAACGATTCTCTATTCGTTCATGAGTTCTTTTGCATTGCCAAATCTCAGAAATCGTCGCCAAAGAAGCTACCAGTTACAGGCTACAAACATATACAATTATCTCATAGTTGATATTATGCCCAGCCATCAGCAAATATTTGTTGCTTGCCAGAGTGGAAACCACAGGGTTTCTGGCCATTCATCGGGTTCACTGCATAGTGCCCATCGTGGGAGGTCATGAATGTTTGGAGGGCAACACTAAGGGCGTCATACTGCTGCTCTCCAACTTGGACCCATTTAAGGATCATTCGTTCCTACAAACTGTGCCGTGCCCTTCGCCACGACTTGGACATGTCATTTTTGATGCCGCTAGCCACCACCGGCTGGTTCATGACCAACCAGTTTGGATATGTTAGGAGACAGCTAGACATCCTCGTAAGATACCAGAAGTTACCATCAGCATCCACAAGCCATGCAATGGGGAGACTTGTTGATCGATAAGATGGGACCCGATTTGGTCTTGTTGTTGTGATTGTCCCCGATTTTTGTGGATGATATCCCCTATTATCCAAATATTTTCGTGGGTTGGTCACAAACTATAAATCCATCAGGCGGGCTTTTCGCTGGCACCTGACATTACTGATGAGATATAGCGCAAAAACATGGGTCCCATCCTAGTAGAAAGACCTGGAATCTGAGGCAAGTTTGTGGGCGATCTCGATCCAAAGGACTCACTGGGCTCGCGTTATTGGCGATCTGATTTGTTTGGTGGCTTATGATTATGATGGCCAATGATGGCTATAGTGGTTGGGGGATTGGGGGGGGGATGGCTATAGTGGTTGGTGAACTGAGAGTGGTTAATACGGGCTCATGATGGTTCATACAAGCTAATGGTGGTTGATGATGGCCAACAATGGTATGCTTTTAATGTGGTTGATAGTTATAACTGATGACGCGTTCCTCCAATACAAATGGTGGTTGCGTCGCCATTCTTTGAGAGTCCATCCTCAAAAGGCCTTGGTGATGGCAGCCCAATGCAGCGTCCAACATGTCCTATATGATTCCATCCGGAAGAGGCCTTGGTGATTGCGGCACCGATGATCTTTGACCTATGCGATGAACTCATTGGTCAAGCAGGTAGAGAATTCACTTCATTGTCCCAATCATCCACATTTCAAGACATCAGAGGTCTAATCTCTCATGACTTTGCTGTTTTGAAGGTTCTACTTGGCTCGTTTAGGATTACCATCATCCTTTGTCGATGACAGCTCGTCCAGGACGGCTCTTTACGTTTGTTCCTCTCCTACTCAGCAAATTTTGATTTGAAGCCTACCCCGACACCGACACCTCCCGGCAGTGGATGCTTGGCGCGCCAACGTGGCTCAACCGTCCTTGCTTGCTTTGGCTCCGCTGAGACTAGACATGGTTCCAGGATGTTTCGACTTATACAACCCATTGATGGGGTTCAACGGGGCGTAAGGCATTTGTTGCGTAAGCTTGCTAAGCAGGACACAGCATCAGACATTACCATACAGTAGTGGTGGATTTTGACATTGCATTGGTTCACATTCCAGCCGCGGCACAGCCTCTAGGAGAACTGACGGCCATGGTACTCTTTAGCTGTTCAGAGTTACCCGAGTGGTCAGCTGGCCAGATCAGCATAAGCTTCCAGATATCGACATTGGTTAACTGTTGCACATTTGGGATTTTTTGGGATACTGATAGGCTGTCAAGCAATTCCATATTCAGCAACCAACATACATGGCGAATCCGGTGCTGTAAAATGGGCCAATCATGACAAACCTTTTTGATCCATGTCAAACCACGAGTAAGCTTGAGTAATCACTTTGAACCATTCTTGATTAGATTCAACATGTTTAATCCTCTTTACTCATTATGAACTTGTACTAACCATACCATTTTACACTATGGTTGATAAGTACTGACCCTGTTGAAACATCTTCACTGATTGACCATTATCAGACACATGTATCGTTTGTTGATGAGCCATTGTAAACGATTATGAATCATGATGAACCACTATGAATCATTGCTAACCATACTTATTCTAATTATTCTATGTTGACTGATCATGATTGACCATTATTAATTATACTATTGACTAATCATGATTGACCCTTTTTATTAATTATGAGACACTACTAACCATTACTAATCACAGCACCACGACCACAAGACACCACCACGGATTAGTCGCAGTCAGGCCTCGGCCTCTGAGGATATCATTGGACCTTGCAGGAGGTGATCCTGCGCCCAGAGACGATAGCAGTTGTGTGACGATCGCTGCGCCCACGGTTCGATGCCGCATGCACTCGTTTTTGTTGAAGACCTATGGATTAAAACTAGGCTAATTGGTTCTAATTGGGCAGAATTTCTTCAGACAAAAATCATCAACTTCGGTTTTTGAAGATCTATGGTTTAACAGGTTAGGATTGTAGCAATGAATTTGGTCTATAACTATAGGCCAACTGCCAATTATGACTGTAAAGTATCCACATCTATTTGCATCTCTTTTCATTTACGACCCCTGTTGGGTCTCCAGGTAAATATGCATGGGCTAATGGTTGTTGGGTTTCTGATTTAACTTGTCAGTTGATGTTGCTGGACAAATGGGATCTGAATTCGATTCTTATGTGTTTCTTGATCATCAACCACTTCAATACCCTTTCCATGACCAGGTATAGATGTACCATGATGTGGTGGTTTCTCAAAATAGGGGTACCCCCAATCATCCAATACTAGTCATTGAAAGATATGAACTACCCTCCATTTTTATGGTTCCTTATGGATTGAGAAACCACCATGGTGGAGTTCGTGGTGTTGGGCAGGCCGCATATATTCGTTCCGTGTGTGGCTTGTCACCTTTGGAGCATTTGGCCCCTGCTTCGCCTGAAGAAAAAGGCAGTGCCAGCAAGGGAAAGCGCGGCGATTTGTTCGAAACAGGGGCTAACTTACAGTATCTACTTTATGCATCTTTATGGATCTTTATTGTCTATCCAAGTTTTCACTTTAGGCCTGTTTATTGATTAAAATTCAAACACTCGCGCCAGTAAAAACGTGATCCAACAAATACGGACTCCAGAAGGGTTGAAGCATCGACCCCAAACTTGGATCACAGCCACAGATCGCCAACAAGCTTGCGACGGGGTCCATCTTTGCTTGGCGATGTGTAAACGGAGGCTTTCAGTCACACATCAATGCTGGGAAATGTGGAAAGAGTACAAGTATAGCGATAGCCAATATGATTGGCTCGGTATTGACTATATTTGAAGCATGTTTGAACCATTTGGCAATGTTACAGTAATTAGCCAATATGATTGGTTCACCTATATTTGGAACAATTGGCGGATTGCACCTTACAGCTAGTCACAGTGGGCCCATGTTGAATCTGGCTCTTTTCAGCTGCGGTCCAAGGTATGTGACTATGACAGAGGGATCCTACCCTCAGATTTCCGAGAAGTGCGCTATACTGCAAAAACCCTTCTACCTTATAGTGTTATAAGGTATGATTAAGGTATGTATTGGTAGGTGTAAGCAAAGCTGGTTAAGGTAACCTCATTGATGGAAATGCTGTTTCTACTCTCCAAGAGGTAAGGACAAGCCGTCAGCCGGTGCCATGGCGTCGGGCGCTGCAGATGACATGGCGGATGCCATTAATGAAGTGCTGGAAAGAATCCAGGTGCATAGCCTGCAGCAGCTACAGCAGCTACCCCCCGGTCACTAATCGCAATGAACCAATCGTAACCAATCACAATCTCCAATGATCATTGTTCCAGTGATTCTTCTGCCATCTCGGTTTAGAGGCTCATCAGCCGATCTTTTTGCGAGATCAGCTGTGTCGCTGATCATCACCTAGGGAGTTCCGGTTAGGAACCTCTACCAGAAGAACAAGAAAGATTGAACTACACTTCAAGAGATTGTTGCGTTGCATTGTTTGCCCTATTATCAGCCCTCATATTCACCACGGCTGGGGAGAAGTATTATACGATTCTACGATTCACCCGTGTTGGAACACAGTGTAGCCACATGTAGCCACTACATGTGATATATATATGTTTTGTGTATATACATATCCAATATTAAGTATCAACGGTGATTTTTCTACCATTGAAATCCATTGACCGTTGCCATCAATCATTGGGCCACCATGATTAGAAGTGGAGACATCCATGGGTTTGGATTCGGCATGGTTATCCTCGTCATCCTGGTCAGGCTTTACCAACGAAAGGGATCTGTTCATAGAAACGGGTGTTTCTCAAAGCAGGGGACCTCCCTAATCATCCAATTACTTCGTCATTGTTAGCCACGAACCATCCAATTTTGCTGGGTTCCCTACTATAAGAAGGCCCAAGTCGGATTACCACCCCATGTTGGCCCAGTGCTTGCTGGTGGGTCCTTTCACTCGTTTCGCTATGCAATATCCACCCGTGCGGCATCGCAGCCATTTGATCTCGTAGGTTGTCATGTTCCGCCGTTAGAGATCGGGTCGGTTGCTCCATCTTCCTATGACGCAGTTCCAATGGGAGCAACGTGGTGGTCGCGTGAAATTAGTGGAAGCACCTTCACTGGTGATCATTCCAGAAGACGCTTGCTGGAAAGTGCTGCTTGAGCAGTATCTAGAACCACGATTGGTTGCCGCTTATTCTTCCACCAATCCAAAAATATACCTGTTTCATTTCTCAACCAGCTTAGAAATTGATTCTTCCCCCTCTTTATTGCAGCTCATTATGACTGATCCCTTTTTTGAATTGCAAGCAAGAATCAGCTAGTTCTTAGCTGTTGGCACTGCTATTAGAAACTATCCGGAACCTCTTCCCACATACACATATGGGAGTTTCTCAAGATAGGGGACCCCCCTAATCATCCAATAGAAACCATTTATAATATTTATACTTGTAGTTTAGTAAAAAACAATCCATTTTTGGGGTCCTTCAATTTGAGAAATTGCCATGTGCGTGGATTCGAGTTGAGAAGAAGAACATACTTACAGATGCCGAAGTCCTTGTTGTCACAAGGATGCAACTGGCACACCTTACAGTTCGGGTTTTGACTGCGACCAATATTTGCGGAACAGTGAACAATGGTTGACCATATTCTCTTCAGAAACATACACTT
>VSDK01022416.1:73194-83178 GCA_009767595.1 Symbiodinium kawagutii
ACCAATGCTCCCAGTGAAAGCAATTGTCAAAGCAACACGGCTGCTGAGTGCGACATGGAAACAGATTGGTGACGGCAGCAACTATCTACCTTTGGCAAACTAACCTGGGAGCTCAAGATCACCATTTTTGTTGGTAAAACCATTATAGATAGATAGTAGGTGTTTATCTTTCATGGTTTTACCAAAACAAATAGTAGATTTGTTTAATCTATCATGATAGATTACCTACAATAGTGGTTTTACCACTTTGTTATAGGTAGATTTTCCACGCAACCAGGTTAGTTTGCCAGAGGCTGCCGGTGTTGCCTTGGGACCTCCTTCTTTCGGGGACCCTCGCTCCAACGCAACTCTGAGGCCAAGCAAAGGGTAGAGAGAATAGCGCTGAGGCAATCAGCAGATAGCAACAGTCACAAGGGTACTACAGGTTAAACTGCCTACTTAGGGCTATAGATTTATGACTACCTACAATAAACCAGTCACATTCATACAACTGAATGACGACTGAACAAACAGCCGACACAGCTGACATCATCACAAGCTCAAGCTCAGCCGCCATTCTTCAGGACCTGGAGACACCTTTTTGGTCAAAGACTCACACCCGAAGCAGCAAATGACAAACCAGAAGACAATGGTGCAAAGTAGCATGATCCTAAACCACAGTAGACAGTAGATATTTAGATCATGACATGTTGTTGTGATGGGCATCGGCTGTTGCTGGAGATACCACAAGCAGCCATGACAACTATTCTTCAACCATTAACCATTAATCATTTACCTTTAACCATTCACCAACCAACCAACCAACCAACCAACCAACCAACCAACCAACCAACCAACCAACCAACCAACCAGACCAACCAACCAGACCACAAGTGTTGTCAGGAACATCAACGAAGGAAGCAAGCTCGTGAGGAGCAAAGGCCACGCCGAGTGGTGAGCAGATTAAGCTTGGTCAGTACGAACAATTTGTTGGGAATGGCTAGTTACTAGTTATGGTTGAAAATAACCGATTTATTGGGTGGTTAGCATGATCAAGCTTGATAGTAACAGATTAAGCTAAGTAATATTGGTTGATAACAGGTCCACACTGCTTAGAAGTGGGGTTGCTAACAGTTAAGAATGGGGCGACATGATGAATCATGGCTAATACGTGCAAGCTCAATTAACCACCATGATATTAGGAACGGTCACGAATAAGAGGTCAACATTGCTGATGACAGGTCAACTATGGCAAATCTGCGATAAACATAGGATATTAGTGGTGTGATGCACTTATAATATAAAAGCATTCAGTCTTCATAGTACTCATTGTTGATTGCAAGTTTATGTGTCTTTTGCTAGAGTGACTGAACTATTGTACTTGTTTCACAACGATTTCATTTACTGAATATAGAAACATTGAACCTGCGCGTTGTTAAGTTTGTTATCAAGAACAACGACCATTGTTTGCACTCTGTTTAAATGAATCGTCCAAGGAGTTTTGGGAAGCAGGGCTGTGCGCAGGTTGCTGTGTAGTGATATGATAGTGAGGTTTCGGCTCAGCTGTTTCTTTGATATCTCGCAAATTGATATGATTTTAACAGGGGTACTTTCTTGTGCAATGACTTTGACAGTGATCAATCTCCCCAAGAGGCATATTTCAACCTCCAAAAGAAATGGCGGCTGGAACCACGTGGAACCGTTACCAAGTGTTCAGCTGGAGATCATGATTTGCCTCACTAGAAAGTTTGGCTTGGCGAAAAGCTAACAGCGCAACATGAGAGACCGTTAAGCAAAGCAGTCACTGCTTCCAACAGGGTGTCAGTCCAAAATGAGGTCCACCTGTTTCTTTGCATGTGGTATGCACGGATGACCTATTCACAATCAGCCTCTGGCAAAATAGCGCAGAAGTGGAAATCGAGGGGTTTAACTATTCAACCTGATCCCTGACTTCCAGGAGAAAGTACCTCTTCATCGTGGGATTATGGTGATTGTGAATTGGACATGATGGAATTCTTCATGATGGGTTTTGATAGTGATTCAAAGTTCATCCCATGTTTTCATTTATCATATTATGTATCACATGGGATATCATGGGATTTTCCATGCATGTGCCATCATTGGACCGGTTCATATCTTACCCGCCCAGCAGGGCCATCGCAAGGTGGAGGATGGTCCAGCAATTCCTGGAAAAGCACAACTATTCCAGGGACAACGTCAACGCTCCAAAGCATTCTTGGTCACTTGGCATGCCAGCCTGGCAGAGAAGTCGTTGCTGGTCCTTGCCCCCTTGGGTTGCACCAGCTGGTCGGTGAACGAATGGTATTGATTGCTGGTTGTGAAACGGGCTGACCAATGTCACCGTACCCGGTTCTTCAAACAAATTGGTGCTGTCAACATGTGAAGTGTTGCTCTTCGTTGACCGTTTCGTGTGAGCAACAACCAGGAAGCAACAATAAGTTGGTACCATGGATCATCGTTGACCACGAATCATTACGAACCTTAATGACCCACTTCGTACCACTTCTAGCCATTTTGTGCCAGTAGTGCTGCTGATTCTCTCCGACTGTTGGCAAGACTAGTAGCCATAGCTGTTGTTCGGTGCCTATCAGCAATTGGTAGACAATCTACTCACCGTGGACAAAGAAGGGCTGCTTGTTGGCCACTGTTCTTGTGGCCAATCGTGGTTGAGTATTCTGCTTCACAAAGATTGCGGGTCAGTGCTTGGTGACCACGCATATCAACCACTGTGGTGGTTGATTCTAACGGTCGTTTTGATCTTCCCAAGCGTATTAATGGTGGCTTGACGAACGCGGGGCTACCATTTTTCATCTATGGTTTTCAATTTTTACTGCCAGGTGCTGGCCCCAGGCTCAGCGTCGCTTCCACCCGCCTCAGTGGTTGAGGGATCTACTGGGGATCTCCTTGGTCAAATGGTGGATCCATATCAACCTCATGTACTTGATGATAAACAGCTGTTCAAGGCAAACTACGGGTGGTTTATCAATAGAGATCTAGCATTATCTAGCATTCATAACCATCATCAACCATTGTTGTTCGTTATTTTCCCCTACTTACGGGTGCGACCAATTATTGACGACGACATATTGTTACGGACAATAATGGTCTACCATTCTTGTTGCTTATTAACCATCATGAAACATGATTGTTGCTTATTAACCATCATTAACCATCATTAGCATTCATTAGCCATCATTAACCATCATCAACCATCATCAACCCAATCTACTAACCATTCTTGTCGCTTGTAGCGATGATCCCAACATGATGTGGAGATGCGACTCGTCACCGCTAAGCTTCCACTCAGGTGGGGCTTCAAGTGGTCCTACCCCTTGCACACCGCCGTCATGGAAGGCGCACGATGCGCTGGGTTTCCGCTGCTGTACCTTCAAGAAAGTAGAAAACACAGTTAGGGGGAAATCCGCCATGAAACAGTGATTATGGCTGCTGTATAAGGGGATCAGCCCTTAGAAGAAGCATTTTGAACTCCCTGTCAACGGTGAATCGGGAAGAATGACCATATCAAAGCCAGGGTACTTGCCGGGTGTTCCCCAACAATTTGGTCATTTGACTGGTGCCTACTGGGTGTTGGGTTTCACGATTTGACTGGTGAAAGCAAACGAGCTTTGTGGGCAGTGGTAGATGATAAAGAAAGATCGCCCAACAATTCATTCCGTCTTCTTGTTTGGAGACCAGCCCTTGCGGGGTATCCCCAATGTATTCAGCGAGATACCTGTTTATCTAACATTGCCATGTATTCCACCCCATGTTAATTGGGATTGGCATCAGAAATCCCAGCTTTTTGAAGTATAATTGATATGTTATTTTATCCGTATGTATGATTTACTAATATGGCTTTTGAAATTGATCAATGCAAATTTTCACCAAACATTGGTCAATGAACATTCCATACAAACTATTCTACTCCAAACCAATAGGAACAACCATTGAATTGTTAAGAAAAAGCATTTCACAACTATTCTACTCAAGACCAATACCAACATTTCACCAAGCATTGATTTTTCTTGCTGTGAAATGTTGGTTGCCTTTTCTCACCGGCAGTGTGGTCCGTGTGTAAGCTGGTCAACGAAGGCTGTCATCAGCACTCGATGAAGTCATTCTTAGATGTTCATCATGGGAGATAAGACACACAGAGATAGGGGTGAGAGTAGGGGCAGTGGTGGTTGATGATGGGTGATGGTAGCTGATGGTTGTTGATGGTGGCTGATGAAGCCCTGGCTTTGCCTTTCGCCAGGAGACATCCAAATGGTCCGTTTGCTGATGAAATTTGGCGCAAATCCTAAGAAGCCACTTGGTACAACTGGATGCGCAGCTAGGTTTCAACTGGGGTATAACCATGGTAAATTATCCGGTACTGACAGAGGTTAAAAGCCCTATGACCATGGTTAGTAACCACTCACGAAGTGGGGATGCACATCCAGGTACCCCGTGACGAACAATGCTGAATGTAATGAGTTTAGCGCGGTGAGTATGCATATGAAAGCAACCAAAAGTCAAGAAAAAAAACCAAACAATAGCGATTGCTGGGGAAGTCAACAATAGAACAAAGAATAGCCATTGTTGGTGGTATCCTTGGTAATTCTTGGTAACTTGTATGTGAGCAGCAGCTATATGCGAAATACCAACCTGCTGCAGTATTGAGGATCTACCAGGGACATAGTTATGAAAGTTTGTTTGTGGTACTCAGAGTGCATCACCAAAGATGGACACTTGATGGATAATGCTCAAACTTTAGGTTCAGTTTGAGAACAAAACCCAGCAGCAAACTATCAACAGCCTGAGTTTGTTTACACATGTTGGCTGGTTATTACCGTTGGAAAGTATCAGTGTTGCAAAACAATCACACCATTTCTACGTATTTCCTTCATAATGTCTATTTCTATGTGATCTTTTACGTTTGCGTGTATGCATATGTTCCTCGTATACACTAATCGCTATAGTCTGGGGATATACAAGTATGCCGCTGCCATTGGTTAACATCTATCCCCAGATTAGTCTTTTAGTCTTTTCTGAAAATACGGGTGCGATTTAGAGATGTCTTCGGAGTACCATGACTGCAAATTGCAACAAACATCTTCGTGCTGCAATTTTAAGATGAATGACTTAGAGACTTCTGTAAGAGACTTGTAAAAGGTCATTTAAGCCACGGAACAATGGATTGATTAACTGGGATAATCATGGTTAACAGTGGCCCGGGTGTGATAAGTGGCTCTAACACCTGCTTATCCATAGGCTTCACTAACTGATCCAAGAACTAAGTAGGAACGCCTGTGGTCGCCACCCATGCAATACATCAGGATCCGGTCAGGGGCAGAATTCATGGCTCATGTGTTCCTTTGAAGCTCCCGAGATTCGAGGACCAGTGAGGGTTGAAGTGGGTCTGTTATGGTCTGTTCACAATTGGTGATACCTACTCACCATCCAACCATTTTCGGTGCACACCATTTTGGACAAACCCAAGTTTGTCTTCAAGATTCACCAAGTTTGTCTTAAAGATTCACCGCTACACCCAACACCAGTTTTGCCATTGCTGATGATTTAACCACAAATTGGGCCGGGGGTTGTATGGATCTTCCATGACAGACACATTCCTTTCGGATCCTTCCGGTCTCCTTCCCCACTCGTGTGACATGTCCTCAGGAAAGACAGCAAAGGCAAGCTTCCATCATACTACATGAAAGGCAACAGCGGCGACCTGGCCATTGTTTTGAAGCAGCAGTCTTCAGACTACCGCATTTGATTCGGACGCATCACGTGACGTCGTCACGTGGGTAACAAAGCACTGCTTGGTGCTGACATCAGCAGGCTGACCTGATATCAGTCTGTTGAGTCAGGCTTTGGCAGTGGCGTCGACGTGGGAAGTCCTCTCCAATACGGGCCATTTCCTCGCAGGTTGGAAGATCCAGCGACCACTTGACCATGGCACTAGCTAAACAAGAAGAATGACGACAACCACTCTCTGGATTTATTAACAGAACACAAAGCTGTGGTCAGCTATGTGTTCACACATGTTCACATCGGGAACGACTGGGAGCATAACTCACCATCTTCCACCTGATTCACCATGTTGAACTCAGTCACTATAGTGGCTGATTACCATTGGTTATTACCATAACTCCACGGATTCACCATCTTCCACCTGCCTGGCTCAAAATGGAGATCATTGGTGTGGACCATCAGTGGTCTCTGGCTGAGAGGGCACGTCGCCTGCATGGTTTCCGGCCGCAGCGCGGCGCTCAGCGCCCTGAGATGATTCGAATGGCCCAGTCGCGTCCAGGAAAGGAGGGAAGTGGTGAGTCGAATGGCCATGATTTATTGGGCATAAGCATGGTTAATGATTGCGATTAGGGTTAATTAGTCTATCAGGTTAATCAATGTTTCTTGGTTTTTAGGGGTTTTGGTTAACTTTTTGGATTAAGCATGGTTGATCAATCAGAGTCAACCTAGAGCGCCCAACGCTCAAAATATTCTAGTACAAATAGGTCATTGCACTAGTTTCTGGGGCTTCGATGAAAAAAATGGTAGTCGTACAAAACGACCACTTTCTTGCAATTCGACTGGTTTTCGACTATTTCATATGTTTTGAACTAGAATGGACATACACACATGTAATCCCATCCATCCATCCATCCATCCATCCATTTTGCCATCCCATCCGATGAGCTGGGCGTAGCCAGTCCTGAGCAGGAAGTTGGATGGCTCAGCTGCAGGGGGGAAGCGGCTGGGTGATGCTAAGTGGAGAACTGAACTAGTTCATCAACTCATGATGTCAACTCAAATGGAATCAAATGGATATGAATCACCAATGTCATTCATCATCAACCTAGCGGACCAATGTCATTCATCATCAACCATGGCAATGGTTCAATGGCTAGTATGATTGCTGATTGCAATCTGAGATTCCAAACCACTGATACCCACGGACCAATTTGGTCAGTCCAACTCGCATTTGCGCCTGCATGGTGCTCGCGCAAGCTGAGCTTCAACTTGAGGCGAGGGTTCTCTCGGAAGTTCAAAGTGCTTGGCAAGGACCAAAACTCTGAGTTAGGCTTTATGTCCACTAGCTCATGTATATATAGATAATTTGAATTATAGCCCCAGCCTTCAAGAGTTTTGGTCGTTGCTTCATTGATGAATCGGAACTTGGACTGCTCAATCAAATGCATGCATCAAAGCATCAACTTCTGACCAACAGCGTGTGGGCTCCAAGGGAGAGGTAAATGTGACATAATGGAAAAAATCTAGTGACCAAACAAATGTTTGATAAGTATTGAAATAGGTCACCCTTGGCTATAGGTTTTTGAAGCTGGTTCGTTTTGTGTACTGCATTTCACAATGGTTGTCGGCGCAAACAATGGTGACTCGGCCATGGTTGCTGGGGACGACGATGACATGGGCCCGAGATCTGCAACGGATCTTGCCCGTGCATGGGAATTGGCTGCTTCTCTACACCGCAGGGGGCATTCACTTCAATTGGCCTCATGATGCATATATGGTGCCATCATTTGATTTGTCAATTCCATAATGTTTCGAGACAACATTTCATGATTCATTCAACTAAGGTTCAGTTCGATGAGAGAGCAGGTGTCAACAGAGAGACCGTGGCCCAAAATCGGATGTTGGTCAGCTTGACGTTAAAATATTTGGGAACCAGAACGACGATTGGGATTCTTGAGATGCACATCCAATCTTTCTACGATCTGATGAACATCAATGCCAGTCGTGCCTCTTCATCCCTGTATGTGTAACCTTTTTATTCTTAATTTCCAAATCACAAATAATTCAATATATATGCTATATTATTTTAATATGTTGTTTGCATGCCCAATCTTCCCTTTTCCTTTAATGGTTGAGGTGCTGTGGTTTCTTCGCAAGCATGGGCCCTACGTCGCATGATCTCGACATACAACGCAATCACCAGGCGACCCCATGTTCCTAGAGAACGTGCTCTACGACAAATCATGGCTGATCAAGGGCTCAATGTAGAGGTGGACCCTCCTCCACGGTCATCCCCTTCTTCTGGTTCAGCTGGTGCCATTGCAAATGGTCCCAGTGACCCTGACTCCAGTGATGATGACCCCGGTGATGACAGTGACTCCGACCATGTACCTTCCAGCCTTGATGAAGGGGAGGAATCAGAGCTTGATCTCGATGATGACTTGGTAGGTTTCCTGTCAGAAACAGAAACACCAGAGAAGTTCAAGCTGCATGGACTTTTATCATCATAGCTCATGTTGGAATTTGTGGAAACTTGTTGTCGTAAAATGTATAAATGGAAGTTATCTCACATCCCAGGTGATGATGAACTTCACCATCCTGCTCCAGTGGAAGCTGGTCCAGCTGCGCCATCTGTGGTTTGTTCCTTAAAAAATGTTTTTTTGTTCAGCTTCGAAATCAGAATATGATAGCAATTCGGTATGCAACAACTTTATACCGGTAGTTTCGCACAAACTGTGTCCATTAGGTCCGGCAGCCTGAGTTGTCCAATGCCGCCCCGGTGATCCTGCAGAATGATGTTACTGGCGAGGTAGGATTCACAGTTGACCTGATTCTTCGAATGTAGTGTTCTGATCAACCAGTGGTTTTGTTTGCTATCCGGTTTCACTATAGTGTTCCTGTTTATATATTCTGCAGGTTGCCTCGAGATCTACACCTTTGCCTGCTGACTCTGGAGCTTTGATATGCACTCCACCTCCTACAGGTGCTAGTTCATGCCAATGTGCCATTGCATTGCTCTCGATTCCAAACAATGGTCATAGTACTAACCTGAAATGCATGGGCGTCTCTTTGTTGCAGGTGCTGCCCCAGCGCTGGTGACTCCACCAAAGTCTTTCTCCGAGGCCCCATCGATGTTCTTTCTTGAAATTGCCTAAAATCATGACATAACACACCTTTCACAACATCATTGTCTCAACTGTTTTAAATCCTTTTTGTTTCTGGCAATGCTCCACTCATCCCCAGACATTGCTGTGCAGGCCTCGCAGCGTCGGCTTGCTGAACTCAGGGCCTTGGAGGAGCTACAGGTGATGCAACTCCAGATGAAAACTTTGACAGAGCTCAAAACGTTGCAAGATCAGTTGGGTCAACTGCAGAAGTTGAAGCAATCCACAACTTCTGGGGTATCACCACTACAGAATCCGAAAATGACACTTTCAGTTGGACTGGGAAGTGGTTTCCTGACTGAATCACTCATTTTGTCTTTCTTGTTTCAGTGTGTCTCTCATATGTTTTTTTCCCCCTAATAATTGGAACTCACTTGAAATCACCTTTGGAATGCTGATATCTTGATTGAGGACTGGATTCCGCAGAAACGCAAGAGTAGACCGAGAGCCGAGGCACAGCTGGCCCATGTAATCGATAGAGTTGGCCACCTGTCGGGTACATCAGAATCATCATCAGCTCCAACACTATCATCATCACTGATGATATTGCGATATGAAATCATTGTATATTTATATATTTAAATATATGCATGTGTGTGTGCCTCCTTCATCGTCCTCCCTTTCTCTCATGCTCTGGCCAGGCATCACTGTGGAGAAAACATGTGCTGAACCTAAGAGCCTTGTGGGTGATGATGATGAGCTATGCCAAGTGGCAGTGGATGATCCATATTCGATGCTTTCTGATGATGCGCTAGATGATTGTGGTTCTGATATTGACATTCAGGAACAACTTCAAGCAGCGTTGGAGGAGGATAACAGCACCACTCCAACACCACTCCCTGCAAATGATGAACAACATATGCCAGCTGCCGCAGACCATGTGCAAGAAAGCAAGCACACAACGGCAATAGCATCACCTGATTGCCACCTGGAGCCTCCACATAACACAGAGAAGCGCCCGTCACCTCATATGCGCACAGCAGAGTTTCTGAAGCAAAAAAAAGCAGAAAGGTTGGAACGTGAGGCACGTGAGGCACGGGAGGCAGGTGAGGCACGTGAGGCACGTGAGGCACGTGAGGCA
>VSDK01022418.1:3121-68325 GCA_009767595.1 Symbiodinium kawagutii
TCATACTCATCATCTTCAATATTACTTTCGGTAAGATTACTGTAAAACTCTCTTTCGGTGGTAGTTGCCTTTCTCTAAACTTATCAAAGGAAGTAAAGTAATCATAAGGATATACTCCTTTATCAGTCAGTAAGTCTAAATCCTCATCATTATTCACATAAGGGTTTCTCTTACTGAATTTGAAATTATCTTGCCAGTATGGTTTCTTCAATCCATCTTCATACTTGCTCAACTTAACTAACTTATCCAATGATGAAGATAAAAAACTGAAACTGTCTTTAAAGCACAGATTTTTAAACGCAAAGGTTATAAACTTTTCACTGTTCAGTGCTATTACATCTATCTTCGCTCTTTCACTTAACTCATTTGCCCTCTCAATGATTAAATGACTGTCATAGTTCTTAAGGTTATGAAGGAACACGGGGATTTTGTAATATCTCATTGAAAATGCTAAATTACAATCATCGTGGGCGGCGTCTCTATATCTACCGGTAAAGTGGCAATGGTCTCTAACCTTCCTGTCTCCCTGTTGGAATGCTTTACCACAAATGAAGCAGTGGGTCGCATTGTTAAAATCAATGCGGTTGTTGTTGTTGAAAATCATATCTTTGTTTTCCTTCATCCTATCCATGACTTTATTTTTGACTTCAATCATCTTTTGAACAAATACGTCCATACAATCCTCACCCCTGTAAAGGAAAGGGTCGGATGAACCATCAATGGAGCAGACCACATTAATCATAAAACCACAAGGTCTATGATGTTGGTATTTGTCAGTTTTAATTTCTTTAGTGCTCACTGACCCCGTTCTGGTGGTTAAACATTCAAAGTCAGCATATATTACGAACGGTGCTTTTAACTCCTTATAATGGTTTTTAAAGACCATTACGTCTTCTGCTTTTGGCATTTCAATCTGTTGTCCTTCAACTGCCATACATCCCTTTTCGTTGTGCTCATCTAAAAGTTCTTGCGATTGAAACCCGTGTCGGCAGTGAAAGCAATGATATTTTTTGTTTTGTCGCTTGTTGGTTTGACTTCCTATCAGTCGGTTATAATCTTTAATATATACATAGTGGTAGTCATCTCCATCCTCCAGTTTCAATAGACTAATTTGATGAGTTGCTTTTTCATTTTTAGTCTTCCTGTAAAGTAGTATGGATTGCTTCCCTTCTTCGGGGTCTAAAAAATAAACATTGACTGATACTTTGCCACGGTTGTTTTCTTCAAAAGTGTCTATATCAACATTTGACGATGGAAAATTGACATTGTCCCAATTCAATTCATCATTCAGATTTTTGTATCTATACAATCTGTTCGGATGGTCTTTCTCATAAACCTTACATACACCGCACTGAATGGAATAGAAAAAACACTTATTATCTTCGTTCTGGATGTTCATACACGCTTTCTTGTCTGAAACCCATTTAGGTAGTGGTATAAACTTACCACCACGTGTTGGATTATACTTGTCTAAATTGAATTTCATCTTATCCATTTGGGTTAGGACTAATCCACTCTCACTTACTTCTAACACTTCCGCTTGATGCTCTATGTCGGTTGCCATTTGGTTCAATACATTGGGTATTTCCTCTTCATTGGTTATTTCGTATCTTCTACTCTTAATTTCTCTTCTTACAATTTCATTGTTCTTCTTGCTCTTGAAGTTGCTGAAGGTCTGTAATATGACTTTCATCCCTTTATGTTTCTTGAGGTATTCTTTCAATCTGTAGTCTTGATATTTAAGATACTGTAATGCTTTAACACCTTTCACTTTAATATCACTGATGGCATAAGATGTAGTGTAATTTTTGAATGCTGACTGTTCGTCTGTTATTAGTAATAGTTGCTTTGTAGCGTTTTTGTATTCCTGTCAGTGCCTTGTTTTTGTCTAAACTTACCCATTTCTTGTCTCTCTTTTCTTTCAATTCAATTTTTTTGTATTCAATTGTTTGCCTGATTTTGTTGAATTTGGTTTTCAGTCTTTGCGTTAGTGGTTTGTTTCGTTCAAAGTTGTATGTTTTCTCTCCTATCTTTAGTTTCTTGTTGTTAATCTCACCCGTTTCGGATGACAAAAGGTAGTCTAAAACGTTTTGGTGATGACTTTCCATTATAGCATGTTCTATATTATTATTAGGTGGTGTTTCTTTAAGTGTTTTTTCTGGGGCGAGTTTTGGATGAGGTTGTTGTGATTGAAGTGGTGGTTGGTTGGATTGAAGTTCAACATAATAGTTATTTTTCAACCTTACACCCTCTCCCATATCCTACTTACTATATAAGGTGCCATTTCTTTAAGTAGTTTTGCTTTTTGGTTGCCTGTTGGAGTTTTAGGGTTTGAGGTTGGAATTCAACGTATAAACATTCTCATCAAAAACAATATTGTTAATGAGAATTTGTTGATGTTCTACAAGTAAGCATTCATCAAGGAGAGGGATTATTGAGCCAAACAAGCAGTGGGAAAATAGGATGTCCCAGTATGTCCGGACATCCTATTTTCCAGTCCCGCTTTTTTGCCTTATTTTCATCAGTGCCGTCTGTTGTTCATACAAATGTTGGTTTGGCGGTGTTTGGAAAGGTTTGATTTACTGCTGATGGTTCGTCCGCAGTCTGGGCACTTGAAGGGGATTGATAGTTTTCTTTGATAATATTTATTGAAGTATTCGGGGTCTAGGGGTTTCTTGTCATAAGTTCCGTCGGGTTTCCATCGGGTGGATGTTGGGGTGGAGTTTTCATAGATTGTTGGGGGGTTGTGGAGTGCTTCCGCCATTTGGTCAAATAAATCTTCGTCCATTTCTTGCTTAATTCCATCAATTACCATATAGCAGGTCATTTTCTATCTCTTAATTCTATATGGCGACTAGTCTTTAAATATTTTAGGGTTATGAAAGGTTAGGCAAGTCAAAAAAGTTGTGCCTAAGTCGCATTAATGAAGGTTAGGCACACTAAAATCCTCGTTCCTACCGTTAGGAAAATTTTAGGTATATCAAAAAAGTTGTGCCCAAATCCCATTAATGGAGGTGAGGAACACTAAAAATGACCGTGCCCAACAATGCCACGTCTCATATAACAAATGCTGTTCCTTCCACTTGCCACGCACTATACACCAAATGCTGTTCCTTCCACTGTCGTTGTCTTAAGTGTCCTCATCCTCATGAATGTCGTCGTGGTGGTTTATTCCCAAATGGGGGTTCCAGCCGGAAGGGGTTTCCATTGCCGAACAAAGCAATGAAAACGGCAACCAGCTGAGGGGACCTTGATTGAGGGTTCTCTCCCCTATTGCGCCTATCACCAACAAGAACCGTCATCAAAAAGCATCCAAAAACTAAAACAATAATGGGTAGTGAGTGAAGGGGTGTGCTTCTGTCGCAACCCCTAGAGCAGTTCGCTCCCTCCTTCACTCACTCCCTTTTTTATATAGCGTCCATCTTCATCCATCCCCCTTAATCCTACACATCAACTACAACCACATAATATATATTTAAAAATAAAAGGAAAAAAAACATCCTACAACCCTCCTAAAGGTTCCCGCGCGATGTCGGTGATGTCGTCCCTTCTGACCAGACAGGATGAATGAAATAAGGGTTAAAAGTGTTAAAGGGGTTAAGGTGAGATAGATAAATAGATTAGATAAATAGATGCTAGATAGATGAGTTGGATATGTATGTATGTGAATATTTATGTGTGTATGTGTGTATGTGTGTGTATGTGTGTGTGCGGCAGTGCCGCTGATTGAAATGAACGCCAATTGACAAAGTTTGACAGGTTGCTCGGCAAAGTGTCCCGTCCAAGTATCCAACCAACTATCTGACCAACTATCTACCCAATTATCCAACCAACCAAATCCATTCAACTAGACCCAACCCAACCGAAACGACCCTCAATGTAGATGATTAAGGCGATGTCTTCATAACCTCAGAGCGGGAGCAGTCCAAGCATCATGCCAGACCCCTCATACCCTATGAGGACGGGCTCATCCCCTATGAGGGTGGGCTCATATGAGGATAAGGTCATGCTCATCCCAAATCCCCTTTAAAAATGATTAAAAATCAGGGTCGCCTCATATGAGGATGAGGTCATCCCTGATGAGGGCGGGGTCATCCCTGATGAGGGCGGGGTCATCCCTGATGAGGTTGGGCTCATATCCCTATGAGGTTGGGCTCATATCTCTATGAGGTTGGGCTCATACCCCGATGAGACCGGGAATGAGGGAGTGCTCATCAAGGCAAAGGGTCTCACTCATCAAGGTGTCTCGCGAAAGGCCTACATTTTTTTCATGAAGGCTGTCCAAAGGGCGTCTGTCTGTGTGATACCGCAATTGGGCAATGATTGTCTGAACGCTCACCCCTCACTGGTTCTACAGGTCAAAGACCTTCTTGACGGCCTTGTGCTGACAGTCAAACTGCAACTCATAGCGACTGTCATCTCGGGGCGTAAAGATGTTGGTCTTGACCATATGGTTGATGAAGGCCTCCTTGGGGTCTGCACCACCCAAGGTTGCCAACTTGCCGGATGTAGCCACTCTGATGTCATCAATGTCGATCGGCTCATTCAAGGCCTTCTGGTAAAGTCCCTTGACATTTGAGAAGGGATGACCGTTGGTCTCTTTGATGGCACTCACCCACCCTTGCATCTCCTTGTTGCAAAAATCCTCCTTGTCCGCTGATGCGCTCAACTTCCTCAACTTCTCAAAGGTTCTGGGCATCTCCATCAGCATCTCCTCGCTGATGTTTTCCTCACCCAAGGCCTTGAGGTATGCCTTGGACTTGGAGATGGGCAATTCCCTTCCAAGCATCTTGTCAAGACGAGGCTCTCCTACGGACAGCATCATCAAGCCCTCACTGGAGGAGATGAGGGCTGATGACACATGCCTGTCTGCGCAAAGGTATTTGACCTGCTTCACGAAGAACTTCGCATCAAAGTGGGTTGGGAATTGCAGGTCTTGTTTGCCGGTGGTCACCTCAATGATGTTGGAGACATGTGGCTCATCTATTCCGTGCTTTGTCGCAGCCACCACATCAAAGCCAAGGCGAACTGGCTTCTGGGTCTTCTCCGTCACTTTCTCAAAGACCTCGGTCACCACATCCTCGTGGGTCTTTCCCCAATCCACCCTCATGCCATCCAGAAGCCATGGGAGCTTCCAAATGCTCTGGCGGAGCTCATTGTGGATGGCTCGATGCACATCGTCGTGGGAGACCTTCAGGAAAAAGGGGTTCTCGGCCTCCCACAGAACATGCTGGAGCGTGGTGGTCTTACCAGTGGCTTGCATGCCAAGGAGAGCCACCATGCCATTCTTGCCAAGACCTCGGTGGATGGCTGGGAGGTCAAAGTTTAGGAACTCCAATTGGAACTCCTCAGACTTTTTTGGGCGGAAGCGCCCCTTTCGGATGGCACGAGCCATCCGGTCTTGCTCAGTGGCGTTCCACGCAATGGCCATGACAGAGCCGCTGACCCCACTACCAAAGATGAGGGGCACACTTTTCTCCCCAATCCATTTCGCCCACGAACCCAGCATCCTTTGGCTGTTGTGGGGTTTTGAGCCCCCAATGTTGCTGGAGAAAGCAAAGATGGCAGACACGAATGTTCAAAATCAACACCATCACATACCATCACAAAAAAAACAACATGAGAGCAAGTCTGCACAATGACGCAAGATGACACAAAATGACACAGGACAAGTTTGCACAAGTCCTTTCTCCAAGCATTGGGCGTCCCGACGTATTGAAAATGAGGGCGTCAGCGAAGAACAGGAAGAACAGGAAGCATAGGAAGGACAACGGAACTAACGACAAAGGCAGATGGGACACTTGGCAACCTCCTAAAAAAACTCCAGTCACGATGCATGTGTTTGGCGTTGACACAGGTGTTGGTGATTGGGGAAACCAAGACAAGAAAACTGGAGAACATAAGAAGGACTGCTTCAGAATATAGCCCTAACAACCTAAGCAAACCCTAGCCCGAACAAAAATAACCAAGAAAATATCAAACAAGGAACCCATGAACACTTTTGGTTAAAAATGTCCTAAAACCCTCCCCAGAAAAAACATCAACACCAAGGAACAATGATTGAACATCAACATAAAACCAAATAAGGCAACATACAACAGAAACTGTCTTAGAACCCCCCTTTTACCATTTTTTCCCCCGCCCCCATGGCTGAACAATGCTTACGACGTAACTTGACCGAGCTTGTTGTTCTGGAATATTTCCGCTACGTTCTGCAACATGTGTGGTGGATCCAAAGAAGCGACATTACATGAACTGTGAGCTACACTCCGATTTCACCATGGCGCACCACGGGTCATTCGAGGTGGTGCAGATTTTTTTCCATCAGGAGCTAACCTGAAAGTCCCAGCAATGAACGATTGGGATTTGCATCTGTGCTAAAATGAATACACACCCAAATCCTAGAATTCCTGAACACCACGCAGCTTACCAGTGTTCACCCATCATCTACATCATTGGCACCATCAGAACGGACAAGCGAGCTGCGCTTCTCGATGATTTCCCGCATCTTGCAGCATGCATCCTGTAAAAACCAGCAAGAATGGAAAGTGGGAAGATTGATGAAAATTGCCCTGCCCAGTTAGAAGCAGTGGTCTCACCCTTGGATAAGACGTGGGCTGCTGTTTGCCCAAACGGAATTTCATAGACATGCATTTCCACATGATATTCAAAACATTTCGAGACAACGAGAAAAATAGAATACAATATGGCTCAAATATACCGGCTCATAGGCTATAGAATCGTGCAATGCCTCGTCAGCTGGTGTAATTGGCGGCAAAGAGCCACTGCACAAAAAGGGTTTAGGGGCCTCCTTGAGAAAACCGGCGGAACAAAAGCCTTGCAACGCATATGTGACATTTTGTGACCTTCTCAGGAAGAACCGATATGGGCACTTTTGAGTTACCACCTGTGGGGCGGTTCCGCAATTCAGTCTTCTTGAATGATAACTTGATTGCCATGCAGCAGTTGCGGGCCGGAATCACGCATTGATTTGCTGGGATTGTCAAGAACCCCTACCTCCTGAAAAATATCATCACTAGTAGAACTGCATTTAGAGTTTGAAAACTGGAAATCCATAGGAACAAATATCTATAGTCTATACGATGCCGTTACATATGGAAAGAGCTATCTAGGCACCGGTTTTTTGAAGTGATTGCTGCACACATGTGGACACGACCGGCCAGGTATTCAGCAAACAACGAGCCTTAAGAACTCAGTAGAAAAAATGTTAATCATAGGAGGTCCGCCCCAGGCCCATCTCACCCTGAAACTCTGCAATAGCAAAAGAATAGCATACCGTGGATTCCCTACGACAGGTACTTGAATGCCATTGAATGCTCTTCCCTAGGAAGTGAACCAACAGTGATGGAAATCTTTACCTGAACAGCTAGCATGCCGATAAAACAGTGTAACATTTTGTAGAACACCCACTTTTAGTGATTTCCCATGGAAGCATTCTGGATTTCCTCTCGCTCAAGAACCTCTTCAAAAATTGAAAAGGTCGCAAACAGCTTGTGAAATTGTTGGCATGGGCTCTACTAGCTGCTTCATCAAAAGTATCATGAACAACCTTTTACCTGGTGGCTCTTCAATGCTGCTCCTCATCCAACTTATAGTCTGTCATCACCTTTTCAGCCTGCGCAGCGGTGGTGGCATTGCTTGGGGACTGCAGGGAATCTTGTAAAGAAATTGAGGTGGGTGCAGATTTAAGTATGGAAGTCCCGTTCAATTCCCCAGAAACAAAATCCAGAAGTGATAAATACTCCATTTCTTTCTCGTCGCCTCAAACTGCTCGAAAAACCCGTCCCGACCAGATCAAGTAACAAACTTGTGGTGTGGATAAATCATCTCTGCAATTGGAAATGGCTTTCTTGCCGCAATACTGCCACCGCGACTTTGCTTCGACGATTTCTCAGATCGGCTGCCCCACATTTCAAGATTTGGCTGCAAAGAGAATGTGGTTTCAACCCTATGAAAACTGTTAAACTATTAGTCAACCAACTATCCGTTAATAAACTGTAATTAAAGGGACAACAAACTTGAAACTACCAACCAGAACAAGATGAACATAGCGCATTTACCAACATCTGTGCTGACTTGACCTGGTTCCAAGCAATTGGCTGCTTCGCTGGCATTCTGCACACTCCCACAACAGTTGTGTTGTGCTTCAAGCGAAGCATAGAATCATGCAAAATTGCATGATGCGCTACTTCCACCAAATATAGATGCAAACTTACACATGTAAATATGCAATAATATGCACATGCCCGCATGATGGCATGTGTAAAAGCGTAAGTGGAAAGAAATTTATATATGATATGTGTTTTTCAATGCAGTCTAACCGACAAATGAACAATATGATATGCATCTTTTTTCACAAAAATATTGAACAATCCAGCAAGGGAATGCAATGGATGCATGGCTATAGATGCATATGCAGAAACCATCTATAAACAAGATATCATTTCAAACAATGCAATGTATCAATACATGCACCTACATCTATCGAACTCTCGGTCCTTCCAAGGGTCCAGCCATGTCATGCGCTGCTTCAGCGCGACCGTCCTGCCTTCGTCAGGTCCGGAAGTTCATCCACCTCGCCTTCCAAAAGCTTCCCCACCTCGGCCATCCATCACTGAGTCTGACCATCTGATGGTGGATGCCGCCCTGCTTTGCTCAGTTTGTTCCGTGGCCTCTTCTTTTTTGCTGGGGCGTCCAATGGGTTTGCCCGAAAGATATTCAGCCGGGACTATGGGACTCATTGAGTGCGTTTGAAGCAGGTAGAACTGTAGAACCATAGAGTGACGGGTACTGAGGCACGGGTGGTCGCGATTTGCAACCGCAGATTGGCCCGTTCAAAATTCTTGCGAGCACCATCGTACTGCACCAGCAGGTGCGTGATGTGATGAAACCTGGTGTGCACAGTCACCGTGCAACTGCGACAAATTCAGGAATCATTCCAAACAAGTTTGGCAAACCAAGGGAAATGCATGGTATATCACGGCATTCTCTTCAGCTCCTACCCTCAAGCAAGCTGACATCCCAGACTCTAGTCATACGGACCGCAAACTATAAGCAAAACATTCCATTCAATTCAAACGTGCATGGTGTGTTGATGATCGTCTCACGCAAAGTGTCACCCCAACCCTGGTGAAGAACATCTTGAGACAGAAGCACATCTCCCCGTTGTCAAAATGATCAATTCCACAGTTTTGGTCGACTCCGGACATAATCTTTCAAAATCATGGCCCCGTCTAGTGGCATCCCATTGATTTCTCACCACCATATCTCTTCCTCTCTCTCTGGGCATAGCTGTCTGGCGCCGCTATGGGCTAACGTTAACCGGTCCAAAACAGGGGTAGGTAAACATCCTAGGTGAGCATCCCAACAAAGACTCGCAAGTAGTCTGGACCTTTAATGGGATGTTCACCAGGGTACAGGGTCCCTTGACCCACAGCTCCCCATCCGAAAGCCCAGCGGGCAGCCACAGGCCCCCCACCAACAAAGTACACAGAGCGTTGGGCCGCTTGGCAAAGCCTCGCAGCTGCACATCGACTGGTCCAGTACTCGTTGGAAGCTGAAAGTGGTGTTGCAACTAGTGGAGTCCAATGACATCTAAGGACTAAGGGGTCCAGTATAGTAGATGAAACTGTGAAATTAATTATAAGGTTGCAACTGGATGAAACGAGTGGGTGAAACATGGTGAAACGATGTTTCTGTAAGTGCAACCAACGTTTTCCCTTAAAATACCCCAACAAGTGTCAAATTCCCCTTTGGCAAACCAGGAGGGCAAACTGAGACCAAAATCATAGAAATTACTGATTGACTCCTAACCTCCTACCGCAAATCAGGATCTGCTTTTCTGCAAATGGCTTAAAGTCCACCAGCTGCACAAATCTTGTAGTGGCATCGAACTGCCTTCAGGAAAACGCACACAACTTGAAGGCAAATTCCCACGATCAAAGGGAAATCGATCAAACCACGCTGTAAAGCCACCCCCATTGGTGGTGAGCACAGCCGTTTATATCAATGACGCTCTGCTTGCATTTGAATCCGTAAGGGAGCAAACCGGCGCATGGTCGATAAGGGAGCAATCGGAAATCTCCAGAAGTGGAATATGATCAATGTCAAAAAGCCACATCGAGGGGAGCTCCAGCAATTGATATAGCAGCCTACCGAACTGTTTGTATCATTGATCCAGGTCAGGTTCTTCCAAAGTACTAACTAAGCCCACACGTATCACAAAGGCTCACATTATCCATGCAAAGTTTGTCCACCAATTGGATGCTTGGATCTGCAGCCTGGATGATGATGATAATCTCCTACTCGCTGGATGCTGTACCCAGCCAGTCTGCAATGCCAGTGGCTGGTTCCCTAAGTTTCAATGGTGCACCTGGGACAGCTGCATATGCCCAACATGCATGTGGTTTCAGTGGTTTCCTGGGATGCTTTGGGATGCTTTGGTGATCGTTGGATATTCATGGCACCACTGGCGTAGCGACCACCAGTAACTCTGTCCATGTTCGTCGCTGAGCCGCACAGCGAAAAACGACCCATATCCGAGTGGTCAATAATGATACCACCCTCCAGCAAACTAACATGGAAGTGGAAAATCCACTATTTATAATGGTTTCACCAACAAAAATGGCAATTTTCAGCTCCTAGGTTAGTTTGCCAGAGTGTAATTATCCGTGTATTTGTTTTTCCATCGCCTTCTCAAGGAGGTTCGCAGAGCTTAGGGCTGTGTATTGTCATAACAAATTTGAACTTTGATCGGTGTTGACCACTTGGGAATACTTACGAATAGTGACCATCCAGTGGTAAGTGTAAGCATTGTTGATAATTCCCTGATTAGATCAAATCATAAACATCATAATCATGAATAGCATCATCCACTACAGCTGCTACAAATTCAGAGCCTAACCATAGATAATGGTCATACTTACTGCAACTATGGTTGCTGGTTTTTCAACTACCCCGGCTGGCCAGTTCAGTGGCATCGACCACGATGCAACGGTAAGGATCACCCGCGCCACGGTGCAGGGCCGCCCAAGCAACGGAGGTGATATTCGATTCGCTCCAAGTCTTTGGTGGCACGATCCTGGACCCACGAAGCGGTGGGTCTGTGGATTCCATGGATGGCATCGATCCTGTGTTTTTTTGTATGGCTTGATGCGAGCCGCTAATAGTAGGGAGTAATAATAAAAAAGAGGTTGATAATGGTTTATAGTAGGGATTCTTCATGGTATTTAAAAAGGTTGATAATGGTTAATGAGAGGGAATAACGCTGATTTTAAAAGGGTTTGACAGTGGTTAATGGGGTTGAAAACCAACAGTAATGGCTATGTACACGCCTACGTTTGGGTCACTTTATTGCTAAATGTAAGTAAATATGCGGGACTGTCTGGGAAACTTGGTTTGGGATGATTTCTGAATGAGAACTTGGCACTCTTCCCTAGGGAAACCAGGACGCCACTGAAAACACAAGTGGACACAATTGCTGTGCACACCACAACGGAATGCGTGATCCTACCCGTACATGTACTACTCGTTGGCTTTACACCAATTGCCACAAGGTGTGGATAAACTGATATACGATTTATGATAATATAAACAAGTTTATAAATTTATAAATAAGAAAGGAAATAAATACTGTAGATAAATACTTAAATCATAACCAGCCCCAAGCACCCTATGTCGAAAAAGAACCCACTATATAAAGGCAAAAAGCTTTCTCACCTGCACAGCCACTTGCCCTTTGTCAGTGGTTGCCCCGCGGACGGTGCTCCGACTGGTCCTCTTCTCCGTTGCGCTTGCGCCACACCTACCGTCATGACAGCTCTCGTGTGGCTGATGGGTAGCTCGCAGTCAATATTTCCATTTCGGGCGAACGTGATAAGATCGAGAAGGGTTCTTGGGCTAACCAATTAACATCACTAGAATGCAGTATGTGCAACACCCTGGAAACGGATATGTCATAGTAGGATGTACAAATGGATTTAGCATTCACAATCCACATGTCAAAGCAAAATAATACAATTGATGCACACCCCAGAGTCCATTGCTTACGCTCTCATTCGTGGGGAACTGAACTGATAAGTCGTCGGGAGCAGAACGAGGAAGTTAAAAACTGACAATCAAGATACGACATGAGCACGCTTTTCAAACCATTCCTGTGCACCACACGTAACACCCTACCAAATCCCACATGAAAAGAATGGATAACAGTCCAAGGAAGGTTCGGTTGGTGCATCACAGGTAGGCAATTGAGGATATTCACATTGGATCCAGTTGGAACACTGATGAACACCCCTAGCAGTGCACACACACACAATTCCACCAGCAAACGAATGAGAGAGCAGTTTGCTCACCATGCACCAAACACAGGGCACCACGTGTGGGATCTGAGCACCAAACTGACCGCAAACAGAGTTACGATAATATCATTTGATGATATATGATGCATTTGTTTACTGCATGAGATTGTATGACTCCGTTCGCAAAGGAATCGGACATTCATGCAGTTTAAATGATAACAAGAACTAACATTACATCAGTGAACATGACATGTTCAGCCCAAATCACTATCTTTCAGGTTCAACATGGTTCAACATTGCAAACCTGCTTCTCCACAACCTCCCCAGTTCGCATCGCGAGCACCTTCAATTCCGTCAGCCGAGAAGTGACTGGATCGTCTAGTTTGAATTTCCTTGCCATGCGTTCCACATCTTTATCCTTGGCACTCCAGCTGCACTTGCGCAAACACAAATAGCGGATTTGGGTTAAGGATTCACCACCAACCAGCTGTTGCAATTATCAGACTTACGGATTCACTACCAACCACCAACCAGCTTAAGGATTCACCACCAATGAGCTGATCCACCCCCAAACCTTGAGCACCAAATCTCAGGGTGGTTCAACCACCAACCATCTCAGATGCACCTGGAGGACCTGCAGCAATTTCTGAGCCCTTGCAGGCACAATCGTACCACAGCCATACACTTGGGCAGTACAAATAGGCTGAAATCATCAGAAACTCTGCGAGCTAATCTGACATACTTGACGTAATCATGAAACCGCAGTTTACTTGCAGGGACAGGAATTTCGAATCATTCGGAAATATGAACAAGAACAAAACGATTAAATCAACTAAAAACACGCACACAACATATGTCATGAACACGTCCTACCTCGAAAATCACCTCCCTTCCCATCAATCTGCCTAAACTGCCGCGACAAGTTTCTGGTTTGATCTTCCCCACGAACTGGCCGCATTCCATCTTGCCAATCTGCACGGTCAGCAGCCCTGTGGGGCTTCTTGCCTTCTCCAGCACCTCGTACAATTTCTCGATGTCTTGAGTCTTAGTCTCCTCAGGGCAGGACAAAGCACCAGCAATATCATAGAGAACCGACCAACAGCAACAACAACGACGACCACTGCAACGGGCTCCGCAGTTGTAGATCAGTGATAGTTGTTACGCCGGTTTCACATGTCTCATGTGGATATGTTTCTTTCAGAATGTTGTGGTTTTCTTGTGACGCACTGTTGCTTTTGTCCGAGCTTTGATCAAGCAAATCAGTCATTCCAGTGTTTAAAACTGATTCGCAGGCTTCGTCCCACTTTGTTAACATGGCTATCCACAAGTACAATGTCCAGCAGCTGCCCTATGTTTCCTGGCGCTTATTAAAACTTCAAACCCATTGAACAAAAAACAAGCAAATATGCTCAAATGGCCGTTTCCTGCCCTACACTTCTAAAAAAAGTATTAGTCGTTCAATGTCGTTCAATGGATTGGTGTTGGGAAACAATGAATCCTTGGGCCAAGCCCCGGGGAGAAACTCACTTACCATACTTACTATGAACGCAGAAACTCTAAACGTCGCACTATCACTATCCGCCATAAAGCAATGTCGTAACCATGGGGAACCACTGTTGCAAAACCAAATTGATCATTCAGCAGCAAAATCAGGCTGCCATCTTTGGAACTTTGGTAGTCCCAGTGTATAGTTCATGAGTTCCAAATGGCCAGTGGAAGCTCTATATCAGATTGTTGATGGTTATTGTTAATCAATCATGGTCTCAACCTACCTATAAAATGTCTGTTTGGTTGCTTGGTTGTTAATAATTACGGGAACGTGGTCAATTTTCTCACATCACTTTGTCATTGTTGAGGGCTCATGTCTTCGGGGGTACCAATGCAATAAGAAATCAGGACCTTTGGGGGATACTCCCCGTTCGTCAACTCGGGGTCTTTAAATCTGGGGTTAGCATTACAGTATTGGCTTGCAAAATCTCGCAATCAATCCAGCCTACAAAGCAGGCCCGCACATCTCCACCCTGTTTTGCTGCTGGGGGTTGAAGATCTTCCAAGGATGAGATGTACAGCCGCGTCTTGCAGCGAAGGAGCTGTCCGTTTCTTCATAGCTTCATTCAATCGCACCACCTGAGGCTTTGGAAGAACGGTCCAAGTCAGGGGCTGACCCGGATGGTCCAACAGCTATACTCGGCACATAGAATTAGATTATACATACGTGAAAATACCTACAGGTCCCACAACAGCATAGATAACATGTATCTAATTGTGAACATGTGAGACACATGTATTGGTGTCAATCCATCCAACCATATATGCTGTACTTCCTGTTCGAGTGCAGCGTGAAGTGAAACGTATCTGCCGATGCTGCTTTTTAAAGCAGGTCATGCCTGGCTGCATGAGTGACATATATCCCAAGCTGACCAAAAAGACTCAAGCCAAGCTTCATCCAAAACACTGGACAAAAGAAAACATAGATAAGTAATGACACATCATGCAAGTTCGGCACTCAAACACGCAAGTCCAATCACCTATTAAAATGAAAAACCAATTGTCCAATGGTGGCTAAAGATTTGAATACAATCTACATGTCAAATAAACATGTGTGCATCTACACTACACATACGCCTAAAAGGGATAGTGCAAATCCATGACTGTCTGCAGCCTCAGGTGCTGAACTTCTGACCAAAATCAGCCAACAAGAAAGTTGTAGTCAAATAGCCAGTGGCCCTAGATGCTCAGTTGCACCAAACAATGTACGATCTGCGTGCCGTTTTCTCATACTTCCTACTAATCTGCGAAGCTCCATTGTCTTCAGGCTGGAGTGGGGAATTTTTGGGTTAAGGATTGACTTGCCACTCCAAATCAGTGACACGTATCATTGCCCCCATGCGCAAGGGGCGCATCCGTGTACGTTGTCCTGGCTCCTTTGCCACAGGAGAACTGGCCACTTGTCAAACGTCACCAGGCCCAGGCACCCAACGCTCTTCGATGTTGAAGTAATCACCCAACTCCCTCACATCTGGGTCGATCTCTTCATCATCCTCCTGGTTTTTTTTCTATGGCATGGCATGGTTTTGTATTGGCATCATGGGTTTGTCATTGGTATTGCATCCAAGTATGGTGTGACTCAATTCCGCTCAACACTTTAGAGATGTTGAGACGTGCTGGATAGGTCTTGCGCACGCAAGCAGGTTATGCCTTGTGTCATCACGGTTTCAAAACCTGCTCATGCTTGCACTATGGCTCACGCACCTCAACTTGTCAAACATGGCTGCCAATTGCATGACACTACATACACTACATGCATTGCATAATTGGTATCGCATCGTTACACAAATTTGCTGAGCATCGGCACATATCTGCTTACATCACCGTGTCTTACATATGGAATATATCTCCTCTTCAAGACAAAGTATTACATTGCACAGGTTCCATCCACAGGGGAACAATGAACAGAACTTGGTGTTCCTGGCAGTTCCGACCAGCGAATGAATTCATTTTATTTGACCCACAACCACAGAATGGTCTATTTTTTTGCATTCGAAAGAGAAGAGTACGGTGTGCTTTGGGCCTTCCTGACTGCCAGCAACCAGGAAATGATGTCTCCACCAAACGGGGGGGTAAAATGAGACTCATCCTGTGACTCTTCTCCACAGTTGGGCAACAGCCAAGCCCTGAACACCTCTTCATGGCCCATCCCAGTAGGCACTTTACAGCATGAGTTAAACCAAAGGTGCAGCAGGGAAACCTCAGTCAGTCCTTCCAGGTCAAGGGCTTGTCCTTTTCCTTGGGTTCTTCTTGTGTTGCACTCGCTGCGGCAGCCATAGGATTTGCCATCCCCCTGGCACCCATGCCACCCATCATGGCGGCCATGGGATTGTTTTTGTCACCGCTTTTGGCCATCATTTGCTGCCTGGGCCCGGTATGGCTTCGCTGAGGGTCCGAAATCCTATTGGCTGAGGTTGCGAAAATCTATGAGCCAAAGAGGCAACAACATTAGGCAACCAACACCCCTAATCATAAGAAGGTGAACAAACCACACCTCACCCCTCTTAAGATCCAAGTGCCGGCAAGGCGCATGTTCATCATGTTCATCATCATCATTTGCATCATCATGGGGTTGCCCCCCATGGGCATCCCTGGTCTCATGCCCATCATGCCAGGCATCATCCCGGGCATGGCGCCGGGACATCCTCCTGTGCGATGCGCACGGGAGTGGCCCTGGAATGATGATGAATGAAGGCTGCCAATCATGGAATTTTCCTGATTGTTCAAGTTTGTTTTGCATCAATGATTGTTAGCAATTGTTGCCAATGATGATGAATGATTGTGATTGAGAGCAATAGTTGTTGCCGATATTTTTTAAATCAATGATTTGTTTCCCATCGCCATCACGGAGGTTCAGCTGGGCTGAGGGCGGGCAAGTGGCCCATTCAAACCATTATTGTTTGCAACAATTGTTGTCGATAACTATTTTTGAGCAAACGTTCCAGAAATATTTGATGGCGGGGATGATTTACAGGAAACCCGTATCATTGGTGGTTCAAACCAGAGTTTCCAAGGTCGGTTCTCCCATCAACCATGCCAGTGAAATAATTATTCGCAACGATTAGCTTGCTGTCTTTACCAATAACATGAATTCATCTTTACCACTAACCACCCGTAGCATCAATCGATGCCAACTCACAATCCATCCTTAGTTTTATTGCAGGCATTCTCGACGGTGCTTCAGCCATTCATCACCCTTGTGAACATTGAAACTGGTTGTTGATGAGTTGCTGAGTTGATCAACCGACAATCGACTCAACCAGTTTACACCCTGGTAAGCTGGCAAAACGCTCGACTTTTGCAGGGAGAAACTCATTTGGAAGCAACTTTTGGAGAGAAGCCGCTAGTCCTAAGCTGCAGATGGGTTGGTTACCTGGTGCTTGGTCACCCTCGTTGGCTTATCGGTGCTTCAGCTCCGGCACCCTGCTTCGCCGTGCCTGCACCTGGACATCCCCCGCAGCAAGCACCTGGACCTGAGTGCAAGTGGTGAGCCACGTAGGAACCACGAAGCTTTACCCCCGACTGAAACCACGGTTGGTGCAATCTGGTTGGTTGAAAAATATATGGGCTGTCCACCAGGCATTATTCGTTGATGGATACTAGGGAACATAACAGATGTTTCAAAGCTCCAAACTAATAATAAATCAACACTTTTAGCAGGAAACCAAAGCTTTGGGGGGATACTCCCTATGAAGCGACCAGGGATAACCGGGGTTTCATCAATCCAGGATTGACATTAACCAATAGTGGCTGATGGTGAATAGTGATGTTGGATCCTTAGATCGAGATGAACCACCCATCTCCACTCATATTTGAAATAATTCACCAGGTAGTCAAGATAAAGTGGGAGTGGTCTATTGAGATTTTTTGCCAGGGCTTCGAGGATCTCTCCCTGTGTTGCAATGCATTTTGTCTTTCAAGGGTTGAAGTTTAGGTTTATGGTGGCATGGTGACCCTGGCGATGGTGGATCTGCTCGAGCTGTTCGTGGCGCCGTTTATGCAAGCTGAATGCCTGGAAAGAAGAACTTGGAACACAAATGGCTATGGGTGAATATGAATCAACTAAGTAATGGGGGTTAATGATGAGAGAACCAGGGGTACAGGGTGAACTGACCCACAACCACATTGATCACATTGCACCTAGGACTCTTTGAGGGGAAAGTCTCCGCAACTCGGAGGTACGAGCTAAGATCATCCTGTTACTATGTCATGTCTCAAGATACCTGCGAGCGAGCGCAGGGATTGTCAGGGTGCACAGCCACGACAAAGATTGCTCCCATTGAGAGCAAGGAAAATCCCACGATAAAACCATGCCAAAGATTAACATCATGTGACATCTCCCGCACTCATTGATTTGGGAGCTACATGCCCATCCGCAAATATGAAAGGATTGAAAATTTGGTACCATTTTGGCAAGTTTGCACAGGTGTCAATGTCTTTGTGAGTATAGCTGAATGATGCGTTGCTCTCTCTCTCTCTCTCTATCTCCTCTATCGCCATCTGGGCAGGTGACAGTGACCTATGCACATGCATCTGCACATACAGAACTACCTCAGCTACATACTTTAATAATAGATTGCCAAAAACACGTGTGTGTGTGTGTGTGTGTGGATCTATACCCTTAAGACGCAAATAAAAACATCTACAGTATAAATCGAAGCCGACATAGTGAACGAAAGGGTCAAACCAAGTCACATCCGCAGCAGCCACCCATGGGACATCCACCCATGGCACCAGGGCAACCGCCCGGCATAGTGGGACATCCGCAGCCACCAGCGGGGCCGCTGGCGCCAGGGCAACCACAGGGCATGCAGGCCTTAGAACTGCCCAGCTGCATATTTGGTGATGACCTGGGCTTTGATTACATGATTTTGCATGTAAAATAATCTCCATCAAGCATGAAGATTATCCTGATCATCCTGATTTTTCATGTGTAAACAGGTTTTAGCCAAAGAAGCATGCACCACATGAAAAGCATTGAGCAATCCACAGTGCTGTTCACCAACATGAGGTGCTTGGCCACGACAAGACTCAAGAATTTTCAACAAACCTACACTACCATGGTGAAGGACAAATTATGATTTCATGGTGTAAACCTGGAAGCAGCTGGAGCTTCCGTGTTTCCCATGATTTGCAAGTTTCCGGAGAGGAAACCCATGATCCTTCAACGCAATGGATGGAGGATTTGAATAAACTCGCTCTCCATTGGCAAGGCTCCAGCCAATGTCGACTGTGAAAAGGTTGAGAAGTTGAGAAATCACGTTGACCTGTAGAGGTCTAGGTTTTGCTCAATGATCCATCATATATGTATCTATATATATATATATATTTATATTTATTTATTTGTTTACATATATAAATATACATATATATTCATATTTATCTTTATATATATATATATATATTTATTTATTTATTTATCTGCGTGTGTCTGCATGTAGATATGTCTAATGGCGCATGTGCACATGGATGTCTCCGGCTCTCTCTACAAGTAAATCAGTTCAAGTCTCCACGCGCACATAAAAAAATCTATTGCACATACACTTGGCACCTACAAACTCAAAAAAAAACAAATCAGCAAGTCAGCAAGTACGTTAGATTGTCTACCAAATGGTCAAATCTCAATGGGTCGTTGGTTCTAGATCATCAAACGTTAGAAGTGCCTGTACGTTTGTAGTCCACTGGTCAAAATCCGACTGGTGAATCAACCAAAATTGATCTACAATTGACCACTGGATTGTTTATCTGGTTGATTAACTAGATAATCAAAGATCAATTGTAAATCAACCATAATATTAACTAGATAATCCACTGGTTGATTAACTAGATAATCTACTGGTCAACCGATTGTTTATCCACTAGATAATCAAAGGTCAAAATCTGGTTGATCTCTTCCACCCACAGGTACAAAATCCCACTCTGACAAGCAGCTCCGCAAGCCCCACAGGGACACATAGCCCCGGCCGTGGGAGCCGTACCCCCTGGCGTTGTGGAAGGGGCAGGTGCTTCACTCATGGCAACCTTGGTGCCCACGGCTTGTGCCATGCACTGACGAGGCACTGACCATGCACTCTCCAAGGCTAGGGTACTATGTTCTACACCGTGCATGCCTGCTTTTCATTCTAAACATTCTACATGTTCACAAGTGAAGAAAGAGCCAACCCCCCTTTTGTGTTTCGTACTTCTGGACTTTCCAATGTGTCGAGTCGCGTGTACTTTTTGTTTTTTTTTCTCTCTCTCTCTCTCTCGCTCTCTCTATCTCTCTCTCTCTCTCTCTTTCTCTCTCTCTCTCTCTCTCTCTCTCTCTCCGTCGCCAAGGGATCCAATCCGATGTAGTTGTTCTCTGCTGTTTTTTGTTGTTTTGTCCCCATGTGACCCTTATTACCATCTTCATAGGCAGCCTGAACATGTCCAACCTTCATGAGATATGGTTGAACCCAGAAAATCTACAGGGCGTATGGCTGGATTCAGTAGGACTCATTGTGAATATCTCATCAAACTATTGACGCCTGACATGCAGGGATGGCAGCAGCAAAATTTCACCATTTATTCCTCAGGTTCTGCTCCACCAGTCCGCTTCCCTCTCACTTCCAAAATGTTTGAGACAATTATCGTGGCCAATGCTAGTACTCCCAACCATCAGTTGAGTTCTATACAGAATGCGCAAACACATGGCACAGTGTATCATCATCTGGTGTCACACTTGGCAGATTTATATAATTCAGGATTTTGTACAGTATATATTCGAGAAGTATCGCATTGACGTTCCTTCATCTCGTTCGATTACCGAAGAACCACAGCTATGATCCACCAGCAGGTTTTACTACCAGTCAGGACGCTGTCCGCTGCTTGTCAGTCTGCTTTGACTCCCGAAGAATGCCAGGAAATGTAAAAAGAAATCCAGGGCATGAGAGCCGATGTGATCAATTGATAGTAAGAAACATGCCACATTGGATCATGTTGCATCGAGATCTTGACTGTTTCGTGATTATACATATAACAAAGTTCCGGGTGTAGGGACATATGAGGACATACCATGACAAATCTACGTCCTCCAAATCAGCTCACCCCCCTAGTGCAACCCCTTTCCCAGCCCAAATGTAACCCCTCGCTTCGAGGTGCAACAAGCTGGGCGATCAAAGAGTTCCGAAATGCACAGCGCAAAGATGCGCCAATTGCATGAGATGAGCAAACTCGCAGAACCCAAATATCAGGCTGGTTATTGCAGGCATTGCACTTAGAAAGGTGATTAACTAGTGAATGGCACTGATTCCAAGTGGTTCTTGTCTTTTCACTGCGGTCATTTGGGATTCTGTTCATTGGAGGAACCATGTGTTGGAGGTCCATGATGACGTTTAGGTGGGCACGGCTTGAAGTGCAGCTGACTGTCATGATGTTCCTCCTCGGCATCAGCTTCTTCTTCTCTATGATTCTTCAAAGCATGGAGCGGTGTTAAGCCAGTGTGGCAGCAGAAAATTCACCATTTCCACAACATGAACTGGAAGATACTTGTGGTGCCATCAGTCTGACTGGCTGAACATCACCTACAAGTGGAATGCAAATGGCAATGGTAGGGGTGCTGGGCACATGTTGCTTTCACTCCTTGAATCTTGTAGAAATGTTGTCCAAAACCATGTGGGCGTGGGTGATCAGTACATTTGCTCCAACCAACAAAAGCATACACACACACACTGTAATGTAAATACTGGTATGTGCACATGTTATTGGGTCCCCAACTCTTGTTGCCCTCCTAAACATCCCAAAAATCAACAAAGTAGTATGCTTTCGGATTTTGATTGACCTTCTTTGTAATTTGTTGCTATTGCCCAAAATGCAAAAGGATACAAAAAGACCTAGTCACGTTTACGTTCATATTCATATGCATACAAGTACCGGCATGCATCGACATCTTCAAACATCTAGATGCACACGCGCACACACACACAAATAATAACAATAATCACAATGATACTGTAATAAGAATTCATATACATTTGCCTGCGCATATGATGGCATATGCGTCATATGCGTGCCAACAGTGCCTGAATGGTGGCTATCAAAATTATCCAACCAAAGGTATTAAGCAATCTGGGTCGTTACTAAGGCCACAGTCGTTCACAAGCGAAATTGAAGACATGAGTCCATGTGCATCTTGTCACAAGCAAAAACGCTAATCAACACTTGTGATACCTGTTGCTAGGATCAATAGTGATGGTTTATTACTATTAATTAACCATCACTAGTAGGGTAAACAACTATCACTAACAGTGATGCTAGGAATAACAGTGATTGTTAACGTTTATTACATGCCCCTAACATGGTTGATGGTCAACCCTTGACCACCGAAGTTGGACAGCCGGGCACCGCAACAGACGCACCTCATCGTCCGACAGGTCCACGCGGTTCGACATTTCCGCTGCCGCTTTGGCCATCAAGGGAGCCATTTCAGCAGCCCATGACAAACGCGCCATGTCAACGGCTTACTGCCGGGGCGCCACGGGTGGGGAAACTTGCTAAGGCTGGGGTGTTTCTGCGGGTGTTTCAAGTGATTACAGTATTTTAATGGGTGAAAAGAGATGGGTCTGGCGATATCTCCAGGATTTTTTTCAGGTATATCTCTGGTGATCGAACATAGCAATGGAAAATCCAACAGGTATGATCAAGTATATTGATGGTTTCCCAGGGTTTCTCTACAAAATATGGTAAGTTGATCACTCGGACATCAAGAACCATGAGGAAACAGCTGACAAACTCGTTGAATCTGCGGCACCACTTGAGATGGCTTGAGACAAACTCAGCTGATCAAAACATGCCCAAGCCAGTATCAATTGACTGGTTACAGAATGTTAAAGATAATTCATTGATCATTGATCCTTTTGAAGTCAAAGTGCGGCAGGGCAGGAAAATGTCCGTCAAGTTGTGTTCATGCTTTCTGCCAATGAAGGTCACTCCTGTGAGCATCAGCTTCTATGAGGGCTCCACCAAACCTTATGAGAATTTCCACAGCACAAGTGCATTCTCATTCTCATAAGATTTGTTCCTTATTAAACGATGACGGTATCATGCCCAAACCATTGTCAGTTCTCATGCAACTGATGGTATCATGCCAAGAAAACGAAGAAACCAGCCAGGGGCTCACAGAACATCTGCAAATACCCAGTAGTTGAGGAAACATGAGGAAACCAACAATCCATCGATGTTGGGACCAAACCCATGGTCGACATCCCGTACCGCCTGAAAGGCAAAGGGATGTGACATCTTAGCTGGTGGGCGGTTCAACCACCACTATGAAACATAATAACTCAACCAACCACCAACCACGAACCACCAACCACAAATGCAACCACCAACCACCAACCTGGTTTGGCGTGTCATATCACGTGTGGAAGTACAAAAACAGCCCTGCAATCCACAACAATCGAGGCCAGCACTGTGCTGCACCACCTCGGAAAATGCTGGCATTGTGAGTCGGTTTCTGTTCCTCAGCTCTGCATTTGGGGTCGTAATGAAATTGTGTCGATCAATGCTCAACAAATTTTGGGTCAACGGAAGGAGAAATAGTATCAATAATTACTATTCATTCATTCATAGTTCTGCATTGGATTAATCGGTAAAGAAATCAAAAATAAGAATGAATAATCTTGTGATGCAGGGTGATTCAGAATGCTGCATGGATATGATGTCAACCGGTAGACGAAGAACACGCATAAACCTATGTGGCACATTTTTGCGGAACAAATATCAGTGAATATGGAAACATGCGAAGATTCACTAGCTGTTAGGAAGCTGAAACCTGACCCATTCCTTTGCAAGTCATCCATGTAGCTGCCTCAATGGATATCTTTTTGTAGCAGCATACCGCAAAATAACACCAAATAAAATGAATGCGGTACGGGGAAGAACTATTTGATTCACTGGCAGGTCCATAATGTGAGAGCATATCCATCCCTGGATTCTTGCAATCTACGCACGTTCCAAAGAACAGAAAACCACACACGCAAAAGCATTCAGACCTCCTGAGTGGTAACGAGGTATACCTGGAGTGTTTGTCTAAGCACCAATTGCAAGTACGAGTATGTGGCAGCTAATCTGTATCATAAACGTGTGTGCGTGAGTGCCAACGTGTGCGGGTTCGTGTGTCTTCAAATGTGTCTTCAGTGCAAATTTGTGCCAACAAAATATCGCATCTCCGCGGCGAAACCTGTCTCGCTAAGCTCAGCTTCACGGACATGTCACTTAATGGTGAGCAGCACCCCAAGGGTTTTACCCATGCGAGCACGGACAATTTGGGTCCCGGAAAGAGACCAATTGGCACGTACTAGAGGCACATGATGCTTGGTAACGGTTAGTAACGGTTGATACTGGCTTTGTTCACTTGACCCAAAAGCAGTTATGCAGGAGGCTGCAGCCCGGCAAGGGGGAAGGACGACCATTCCGGTAGGCTTGTTCTTATAACGAATCGCAGGCTTTGGCGACGGCCAAATGGTCATAGTTCAATCATGTCAAATCATAGGATCAATGCGCTAGCTTCAACAGTCTAATGGTCATGGTTGAAGCACAGGAGTATCAAATGAATCCTGGAACTCCCAAAATCATTTAATATCAAAGAAAGAATTGATGATGGCTGGTGGTGGGGATAATGTTGATACCTACAGTTCGTCAGCAATTGACCGCTCACAAGCTGCATGCTGGTACTGACAGTCACGATATTGGGCATGATGGCGCCCCAACTAGTCCAAGAATCAATTTCCAGGGTATCCACCAACAAGCAGTTGTGCAGCACAATCTCTGGGATCCATGGGTGTCCCACCCCTCAGAGTCATCCCAACTAAGCTGCCCTACTGGCAAGTCCTGTGGTCGTAACACCGCAGCAACGTCCGGCCTTGGTGTGTCTGGAATTCATGAGACCTTCTGGATCACACCTTCTTTCTGGGAAAGGGGAATCCCCTGGCTGTCAATGGATCACGCCCCAAACAAACAAAAAGAAACAATGAGGAAAACGTTGTTTGACCATTAGTGTTGCTTAATTAATTATTATGAATGTTGGCCTGGAAGTGTTGCTTGTTATCCCCTATTATCAACCTTTGTGACTGGTTATAGCCCACAACAACCACAACCTCCGAGTCCTTGATGCTCCCAGGGGTCACCGCAGCTGAGTCACGTCCCCGAGGTCGTGAGAACGACGGTTGGATCATCGAGACCTGGCAGCAAGCGCCCATGCCTGGTGGGCATTGCCCGCTGCCAGGCGATAATGGCCCTGGGCTGATTTTTTTGGCTTTCGGCTTTGACGGCTCCGATTTTTGGAGTCAGCGGAACAGCCTTTGGATCAGCTTCAGCCAAAGGAAGTGAAACAATGTTAAACCCCCGTGAGAATTACAAGTGCTGCATTGCCAATCCTGCTGCCTATGGGCCGCCTCCAACGGCAGAAATACTTATGGTCCGAACGTTGGTGCCAAACGATTTTCGAAATGCCACCTTCTCAAGGCTTCATGAGGCTTCATGAGAAAGTGATCTCATTCAACAGGAACAAAAATGGAATAGCCAGGGGAAAAGCCTCAAATTACAGTGTTTTGCCCACTGTATGTATCTTTCTTTAAATCAGTCCTGAGCTATTCTTACTTTTCCGAAGTTCCCAGGCCTTCCCTGTTGCTTTACAACCCCATTTCCCGCATGAACCCCACGAATCACAATTGCCCTGGACAAAACGCATCGGGATAAATATGGTTCCCCGATTCACTGCCACAACCTACAACCTAATTGCCTACGTCCCCCTAAAGCTATCTATATACATCTAACTAGATCTACCTTCATCTACCTACATCTACAACTACATTTAACCACTGTAGAATAAACTGCTTCCCCACTCCCTCGAACTACACAGTATCCACTACCTACCCCCACCAACTATCTACTTCACCTACAGCTGTCTACTTTGCACAGCTAGCTACCCGCTCTACCTGCTACATAGAACCTAAAACTACAAGTGCCTGCCAACAACTGGGTACAGCTACCAAAAAAAAGGTGAAACTAGAACTACCTACAACTACCAACCATTCGCTCCTACGACTTACAGTACTAGCTGGGATCACATGCTACCTACCAGTAACCAGTAGACCCCACCTGCTACCTACATCCCACCTACCACAGCCTGTACTCACCAACAGCTACCCGCCAAGACTTTGAAGCATTGAAAAGCGTCAGGGAGTATATTTCTGGTTGGTGGTTTCAACTTCTATGAAAAATAGAAGTCAACCAATCGTTTGTTTATGATAATAATGAAAATAAAAATGTTTCGGACCATCAGCCAGATATTATCTTTCTGGCAGGTTCTGGTAGATAGTACATGATCCTACGTATTTCATCTGGTGCGATTAATTTTCACTTTATACCGGGGATCAGCCAGCTATGACGTCGCAAGAGTGAGTAGGGAGCGTTTGGGTTATACCACGGCACCAGGTACCATACGGCATCCCACATTTGGTATGATAAATCTGGAGATCATCAATCAGAGTGGCAAAAATACATGTGTGCTTTCAAAATATGGTAACAAACGAGTGCCGCTCCTCCACAAAAAACGAGACATTGACTTCAGGCAACTAAACAAATTACAACCAGTTAACTATGGCTACAATCCGCTAACTGTAACTGTGGCCAACTATAGTTGACTAACCAGGTACCAATCAGTAGCCCCTGTCTCACCCCTCCCCCTGGTGACCCCGAAAAAAGATGGCTCCTCAAGGTGGTGACCCCGGCCCGCACCTCCCAGAGCACGCCAAGCCAACTGCACATCATCTGCGCCTGGCTGGGCTCGTTCATCGAGGGCAAGGATGACTGCAACATATCCTGTCTACCCAGGATGAAGCGAGCCACCCCTGGTTGATTCGAGGGCAAGGATGACTGGAACATACCATGGATGAAGGAAAGTATTAATGTTCACCCAGGGTGATGATCATAAGGGGTATTCCCTAAAAGCCAACTGGTTTCCCTTTAAAATGGTAACCCCCGCAATTAATCAACCAAGGGATTTTTTAAATCCTGGGTAGACATTAGGGATGGTACTAGGGAAAAATATGGTAGTTTTATGCGCAGACACCGTCGTTTGCCCAAGAATTCACTGTCATGAAGTTTTTTTTGTAAGGTTTTAGGGTTTTAGGGTTTTGGCTTAGAGTTTAGGGTTTTTGATGATGATGGTGATGATGATGGTGATGATGATGATGGTGATGATGATGATGATAATGATGATGATGATGATGATGATGATGATGATGATGATGATGATAAAGATTTGTTCGGGTCCGGGCAAAAGACAGCGTCTGGCCGTAGCTTTACCATGTCATACTGGTAAAAACCATGAATGATAAGGGAAGATACTAAGGATGGTACAAACATATCAGGGACCATGAGAGACAATCAGGTGATCTAAGCTACGACTAGTTGAACACTGAGGGAAATTATAGGATGATACTGAGCTGGCTCGTGGTTGGGAGGGAGCGATTTGGAGCCTGGGGTATCCTCATACCCTGTTAAAGGGGAGCTAAGGAGCTGAAAGGAGTGGAGCAACCTAATGGGATGATACTAGCGAGAAATACAATAGATTTATCATATCATGTCATATCATACTAGTAACATTCCATGGATGCATGCAGAAATGAAAAATACCGACCATGATCCACGGATGCTACGGAGACAAAATGACAAGTAAGTGACCCTGAAAACAAAAAACATGAGTAAAAAACACCGCAATGACAGTGCAAATCAGGCTTGGTATTGGCTAATGGCGGATCGTTGATCATGGTTGTCCTGAATGGTGTAGTAGTGCCGCCTCTCTTCAAACAAGGTCACGGATTTTTTCATAGCCGTCCCGTCAAGCCGGACAGCAGGCACAGCATGGCACAGCCGAGTCAAGGCCAAAGGCCAATCAATGAATCTCTGGTCAAAAGCACATGCCTCTCCCACGGACAATCTATAGGAAAATCATGGAAAACCAGAACCCAGAAGAAGGATAACAACTGTCGACAACAAAAACAGAGGAGCACTACCCCAGCAGTTTGCCATGTCGCTGACACTTCTAAAATGGAAGTTGGAAACACACAGCTCAAAGCGACACAACACCAGACTTGAGATAGGTCAACTATCACCCCTAGCAAGAAGGATACGAAGGTTTGGGTCAAGGTCTTGGATGTTCACCACCAGGGTCCCACCCATTGAACCGCCCATGTCACTCTTGTTTAAACCGCGGCACGGGATCAGACGACGTTTCAATGGAACGACCATCTGCAAACCTCTTGTGGCACCCTGAGGATTCACGGAGGTGTGCAACCAGGTCAGCTAAGGACTCACCCGACATGCAGGAGCCAAGTGGCCTTCTAGGCAGAATCCTTTCCCATCATCAACACTACAAAATTTGATGAAACAATGAGGGCAATTCATGAGAGGTTAACATTACAACGTAGTGTTTGCGTACAAATCATCTCTGATCAGCGTGCAGATGCAAATAGCATTGGCCAGCAACAATGGCAGGGGACACTGCATTCGAGACTGCTATAGGATTCCTGCGAAAAGAAAGGGAGCTACAAAGACCCCACAGTGGACCAAACGCATCGGCCACGGCATGTTTCAGCGCGCGGCTGGTAGGCCCGGGCGGAGATTGGTCGCAGTAAAAGCCTCTATGTAAAAACCAAAGTTGTTGCCTCGCAGGATGATAAACAATATTAGAAACGGCTGATTGCAGCTATCTTCCCTAGACGCCCCCAACTGCTCGAAGCTAAAGCTGTCAATCAAACAAATCAAAAAACATCAATCAAAGAAATCAAAAACACATCAATCAAACAAATCAAAAAAAATGGCAAACATAGAAAGTGACACTCAAAGCTGCTAGCGGACAACGCAGGTGCCCTACGCTTCTCTGTAGTCATGGCTCAGGATCCTGACACAGCTGCATCCAACTGCCGACACGAAGTGTCTTCGCATGGTGAGGCCTTTTATTGGGCCAAATGCGTGGCCGAACAAGCTACAATTTCGAATGGAAGATGAAGTGGGCCATGGACCAGTAAGATCTCTAAAGGATTTGGGATAATGTAATATAGAGCTCAGGCAGTCATGTGCTCAATTCTGCTTGATCAGCAGCCTCATGCATCAAATGGCATGCTGAAATCATGACAAGGCCCTTCATCATCGATGTTGGCTATACTATTCTAGTGTTTCTCGTACGTTCCTGACGGGGTGTTTGGGCAAAGAAATCAGGAATGGACACCATCTGAAAGCACCCGCCAGATTCTTCCATTCAGAGTTTTTTTTGTGCCAATTTCATACTGTCCGACATGCAAGGCTTTGCAGTTGCAATCTAAAGATGTGTCCATCGGGGCCGGCCCCACAAATGATGACATTTCTTCCTAAGTTGATCCATCCAAGCTCGTTTCTAGATGAGATTTCCTTTCCAGCTGGGACGAACTCCATGGCCTTCCCTCTAAAAGCAATCACTCTTAAGCAAATCACTTAGACTTGTTGTCAAACATGATTATCAAACATTGAGCATTAGGCTGGGCTCTGTTCAATGTGGGCTTAACCAACCTATAGAACATTATAAAACAGTTGAATACAACAATATGCTTGGAGCACTTGAAAACAACTGCAACTTCAATCTCCGAAGTGCCAAGCCTTTCCAGACTATGACAACTTCCAAAGTACCAGCAGAATCATGTCTGGTTTATGAGGTGACGGATGTGATTTTGAGCCCTCCAACTTCAAATGGATCTCTGGGTGGCTATGCTCTTTTGCTCAAGTGGAGAACTTGTGAGCTGAGCAAGGATGATATTGGATAATAGCTTGGTGACTATACCGCTACACTACCCATCCACCACCTCATCATGGTTGAAAATAACTAGTTCAGCATAGTTCAGCCATGATTACAATACCGTTAGTTCACCAACATGGTCATCAATTGATTCAGGCTCCCCTCTCTTCGAACACATCAAGGAAGATGTAAGATGACTTCAACGAAAAGCGGTGCCGATTTCAACTCCAAATCCGCGATCTGGTGATGCAAACCTGCAAGTGAGGATCCTGATCTGCAGCGAGTGTGGGACACAAAATGACCAATATTGTTTTTTAGTGCTACCTTCTCGCGCACGATCCCACAGGACACTGAACGACGAGCAAAACTAAACAGAATCACGGATGATCACTAAATCCAATTATAAGATCCTCGGGAATTCCATGCAAAAACACTTGGGTCACTTGGGGAAACACTATGAGAACTAGGCGGTTCTAAGGAATGACCGATACTCATTTGGATGATGCCGATACCCTAAATGTACCAGTACCCTATATGCTCTCCGTGCTGCTTCGGTGACTCAGGATGCTTCAAGTGCAGGCTTTACTTACAACTGAGCAGCGGTCAAAACCTAGCTGTTGTCACCCCCCTCTGATGCCCACCATGGAATGTGAAATTAAGGAAAGAGCCTACTCCATAGAAACAATTAGTGAGGCAAACACACCAATTCCATGTTCGAACTATTATAGACCATTGCAAACTACTACTGTTCCACCCTTGCTGTTGTGCGTTGAATTCGTGACCAACTGCTGGGTTTTGACCATTTGAAAAGGTCACTGCTTACAACTCTCTTTTAATTCGGCGGCTTGCAACCGCTACAGTGGTGGCTCAGCCTACAGCTCACCAGGCCCCCCTGACTCGGGTCATGGGTGGCACTCCAGCCATGACACCCAGGGCTTAAAATCCCAAGATGCCTAGCTGAAAATCCAGGCGTCGGCGACGCATAGACCAAGGTGCATAGACCAAGGTCACCATGCGCGAGGATTCTTTTGACTGGGCATGGAACCGACAGGAAGAAAAAACATAAAAGTGCGATCCATCTTGATGCAAGTTTCCAAAATCATGACGGTTCACCCGTCTTCACCCAACAACCTCCTTGTGTGTATGTACCTGATCAAAGCTGAAAACAAGAAGCCGCAAAATGTTGCCTGGCAAGACCGTGTTCTACCAGAAAGGCAATCTGTTCACAGAATTGGTTTTCATTCTTGCCAGGAATGCACCCTTTGCTGAGGGTTCAACCACGTCAGCCATCCAAACAACATTCACAACTTCATCTGGGTTGTCCAAAAATAGTGTAACCCTCAGAAATGGCCAGTTCCCTTGTGAATAACGGCGGTTGTAGGATGGTTCGTAGGTATGATCTCCATGAGTCCCCTTGCCGACGCTGAACAAAAATCCTACTGGCACCGCTCAGACCATTAGCGCGTAGGAGGGATTCGCCACGTGTGGGGAGAAGCCTGTGGTCACCAAAAACCTCAGCGCAGGGACAAGCCAAGACTCCGCTAAGGTTGGCACCCCATGCGTGGATCACACACACACACACACGTTTGGCCATGGTTGGTGGATGTTGAAGCCCTACCATGCCCAACCAAGACTGTCAACAACTCCGTGAAAGTTGACAAATGAAAAACCAAAGCACTATGTGATCAAAATCCCTATACATCCGTTGCTGGGGTGTGGGCTTTGTCTCTGGTTGATCAGCCAGGAGGGGCTGATCTTTACAGCTTGAGGATGCCTGAGTATGCATCAATCCCACACTGAGTTTACAAAACATACCAGTTTTTGGCACTCGTTCGCCTAGGTTTCCCAATGCCTTACGACGTTGCTTCAGGTCGGCTGTCAGTTCTTGGGTTGTTCGTGTCTTTTTTGGCCAGGGCTTCGCATTGGTCGTGGTTTCCCTAGGACAATGCCTTTCAGTTTCCTGGGGGAATTTTTTTCCCCTTGCAAGGCAAACTGTAGCTAGGTAAAGCTGCGGCCTATAGCTGTACTTAAATTCAGGGACCTAGTGCGGACAAAAGTCTTGACCGATAGCAGTGCCATTAGTGCTGTACAACCATGGGCTGGCATCTGGTCACGACACAAACCGCCGCCGTTGTCTGTCCAGCAGCTCCACGAACGACTGCAAAGTTTGATTCTGGAACCAACTCTGGAGACTCCTCAGGTATTAATCGAACTTGGTTTCTGCGAGTTTCTTTCATAGACTAGTAGATGTTCCTAGATATTCTCTTGCATCCCATTTGCTCTTGGATTTTCGTAGATGTGAGTTTTCTTTCTTTACCTTCCCCAGGTTGTTCAACGTGCTGGATCGTGTTGGGAGGTTACACTAGATGAACAAATCATTGAAAGCCAAAGGAATATCATGGAACACCGCAACCATCCAAACCCTTCAAGGTGCTAATGATTTCTCATTCCCAAGTCCGTCCAAGATTCGGCGACAGTGTCTCCCTGACGTTCCAGGCCTTTGCAAAGCCAGCCTGGTCCGTGGGAAGGAAACAGCTGTGACAAAGAAACAACCTGAGAAATGCAGAGAAAACAGCTGTGGTAGGGATACTTCACGTGCCTATACATGCCTGTCATCGCTGTAGTGCTGAGAGAAACTTCAGGCGGCGATGTTGATACTGCAAAGTATAGACAACATGAGCCCTACGCGCGTGATATGGATGCAACGCCTGCCATATGGATGCAAACATGTAGATGCAAAAAGGCATTGCATGGCATTGCCAACTCCGGAACACACACACACACAAGCACATCTGAATGCATGTCCCTCTGCATCCAACAAGGATTGGCTTGCATGGTACGACTGTATTACCGCGGGATGTTTACGTGGCATGCTGTTTACTTGCATATCTACAGCAAACAATCCGCGAACCGCAAACTAAAACATCGCAAAAATTAAATCACGTCCGAAGTGAATGACCCATTACCCCTTCAGCCACAACACGATGGGCAGCTTAGGAGACAATCTGCTTCTCTTAGCTCGGCCACTGGGTCAGCCGGTAAATGAAAGAGCATCCCTATCTTCGGAAATGCCCTCCAACTACTGGGGGATGACCCTGGCGACAGCAACATGGTTACGGTGCCTTGAAACCAGCGACCAGGAGGTTCTCCCGCATCGCCAAGCCCACGTGCGAACCCAGCGGGCCATCTTCGCCTCGTCAAGCGTTGGTGGATGGGGCATGACAACCGACCGTATGGAAATGATGTAGGATGAGGATCTATATACTTGTACAGTGATAGATTAAATAAATAGACATTTGTATGTGTGTGTTTGTGGAGTATGTTTTTACATGATATAACTCCTTCTATTTAATGCCCTGCTATGATAGATACACAAATTGATGGCATGTTGAATTTTTGTAGTTTTCATCTAGAACTACAACACTCCCCAACAAAAAAAACAAAAACAAAAACAAGGTCCGGTTGATGACAGCTGAAAAGCCACTGCCGCTTCATAGTTGATGATGGGCATTTTATGATTGATGATGGTTGGCCTTACCCAATAGCCAAGCATCCATCTCGCATGAATGACATGGCTCATTGATGACTAAATTTGTTGATGCTGATTCGGTCCTGGATTCCTTACCTGGTGATCAAACGAAACGCAAAGCTTCAATCAATTTTTTGAGCACAGCATCCTTGGGCAAACTTCTAATTTAATATGATAGATGATGAAAACGCGAGGCAACTGCAGCAATTACATTCACATTCTCAGGTACAGTGCCGCTTTCTTCCAGTTGCCGACTTCGAAATCAAAGTGACCAAGCACTTGAAGGTTGCATCAGCTAAGAGCTCAACCCATGATCCCATGAAACCATGGGGTCAGGACACTCCTGGCGGCTCCTAAGCTTCCCCTGTGAAGGGAGAGATGGATACCCTGGCCCCTGGCCCCATCCAAACCGCTCCCTCCCAACAGCAACGGCGCAGTGGCTGTGCCACCCAGTGGCCCTTGGTCAATGTGCAGGTGGCATGGGTCCGTCGGTTCCACACCTGCGCAACTCTGCCCGCAAGGGAGGTGATTATGAGCTGCTTGCGGTACTGGTGAGTTATATAATTAGTAGGTATGTCTCAGTCTTGATTGGAATCATCAACCTGCAAACGCTTTCGAAAGGTATGCTGTCGATGAAAAGGTTTCTGCATCAGTGAAGGGTGGTGAATGGCCTAAAGGATCTGTTTGATCTTGCCATGTCAGTCGATGCTGCAGCCATATGTGGAGTGGAATTTCAATAAATCCACGGGGGAAACCACTGCAACGGTCCAGGCTAATTTGTGTTTGCGAGGCTTTCTCCTTGGGTTTGCTCTTACTTAACATACATACATAGAGCTTCGTGCCTCAAATGCCGTTCAAACACACAAAAAAGAAGCATCTTTTCTAGAAGTGATGATGCTTTAATCGGTTTCTGAGTTGGGACCGAATCCAGGTGCTCTTAAAAACTGGTGTGCCGAACCTATGTGACTGGAGACTCCGCAAAGTCGACAAGTGTAAGACTCAAGGACAGGCACGGTCTGTAGTTGGCTGAACACTAGCCATAGCACCAATATAAGTGACCATATCACCTATAAGGACCACTGTACAGTAAGTAAATCCTTTCGTTCTCCGATTTCCTTTTGATGGCTTTACTGCTCCTGATCCACTGGAGATGATGTTGCATGTTGCAAAACGTGACATCTTGGTTTACCCAAAGATTGCGTACTACCCCCAAAACTGGTGCCTTCCCTACAAATAATGGCTATGAATCAATGAACTTGGACGGTTAGTGGGCGCCCCATTTATGGACAAACAAATCCCTGTGGATTCTTATCATCGTGTTGCATCAAGCTCCATCTCTCCTTCCGCCAACAATGCATAACAATGCGGGGGTCCACATCACAAAAGGCCAATGGCGCCGACCCAACGAGGAAACCATTGGCGTGAGATCGACAAGGCGGAATGGCTGTTTCCCAGGGATTGGTTGTCAAGGCGACTGAAAGAAAACCAAAGCCAGCCGGTTTACACAAGCAAGCTCAACTGCTTAATCAATCACCTGTAGAGGGAATCCCAAATACTCAAACTGCACGCTCTAATACACCCGGCGCCTGTACAATTCCTGAGGAGGACGCTAAGGCAACATGCTCACCCGACACGGCCACTGATATAACCTGTCAAAATTCGCAAGCCGGAGGGAGAATCTGCAAACAGGCTGGGGGGGGGTCCTTGGCCAAGGCATGTTCTTTGCTTGCTGAATGACATGCAACCAAAGTGGTGAAACGCATAGAACAAACATAACCCGCCATCGTCTGGCTTTTGAAAGTAAGGAAGTGGAGCAAAACATCTCTCCTCGAATGTAGGGTAACATCAGTAGCACAAATCTATTGTAATGTAACGGTCACCCCTCTAAACTACCAAATCTTAAAAAACAAACGTATAGGCACGTCATGGCATCTCCCATGCTGATGAGTAACCCAACCAATCCCAAAATTACAATCAACAAGAAAATCCAGGGACAGCCGTCTCAGTCAATAGATTCATGCTGCCATACTGCAGTTGATGCTTCATGGTGAGTTGCACCAAAGAATGACCACAAGTGAACAAAAACACATGAACATATTTCAAACATACATATAGTTTGTACCATGAAAGCAATATTTCAAAAATGTATGTATGTACAATACACACGTGCATATCAATAGGAATATGCAAGTCTAAATATATGTAAGTAACTAAAATTGAAATCTTCAAACATACATCCCATTGTATTGAATTGCCTGAACTTTTTCAAGGCTTGCGATCGATCTCACAACTAGGATCCACCACTAAATACCCATAATATCCCTGCAGTCATCGCGGAAGCACAAATTTGGAATCTATCTTGATCATAGCTCTGTGAGCAGTGTCCAAGACCTATCATCGAAAGCCTTGGGAAAAATAGGAGCAAATATATGTGTGCCATTGTGTGCCTTTATAAGGCTCTGGCACTGAGGTGATGAAAAGAACATCAAGGTGTCTGAGCCTCATGTTCCAAGTAGATTCAAGTATATAATGCGATTACGTGATATCGTACGATCTGATTGGACCTGCCAAGATTCCGAATAGTTTCTTGCAAATCATGTACGCAACTGCCGAATTGATGACCTATCTCCGCAAGCACAGCTGCCGGATCCTGAAAGCATTTTGAAACCAACTTCGGGTGACCACAATTAGTTCATCATCCTTCAGATTTCATCTTTCTGCGCCTAGGAATTGGATTTTGGCCATTGGGATCACTATAAATCACTTCTGTTTTGAAGTGGACTATCGCTATCCCCGAGCGAAACGAGGCCCGTAAAACCTGACCAGCGGGTCCACATCCCTTAGCCCTTTCCTCTTCACACATTGCCGACGAGCTGCTTGGTCAGCCATCGGCCAACAGTGGCCTACAGCAAAGATGCTCAAGTTGCTGAGAGGTGACTTGACGCCAATGAAAACTGGAATCCATCCTTTTTCGTAGAATGTCATGTGGGAACAGCCAGGGAGATCCCTACAAATGAAGAGGGAACCGTCAGTACAGAACTCTCTGACTTCAGTGTGTCCTGTCAACAGGTCCTGACACTGGGTCCCTGGCCTCAAAACACCGGGAGGGTGAGGGCAGGCGCATGAGGCTGGGACCGAAGGCTTAGTTTTTTGTGATCGTATGGGATTCCAAAGGTAAACTACCAACATACCACTGGCCCCAAATCTGGCTTGCAAACCCAGGCATGTTCCAATCAACTTCACCGTGGAGCCCCAACTCACCCACGGACCCATTGGGGAACCGCACCTTCGCGTGGAGGCAAGCGCAGCAAGTGCAGCAACTCACCGGATCTGGGTGGGCAAGTGCGGTTTCTGGTGGATCCAGCGTACCTAACATATCCAAAATGATGGTATATTAGATATGGCCATGGGTCAATATTAACCAACCAATAATGGGGGATAATGACCAACAGTAACAGGGAAAACAATGGTGAATGATAGGGAACCAAGGGTACTGGGTTTTGACCCATTGCCATATTACAAGTAGTTATCCACAAGTTACTGATTCAAAATAATTCTTATCAATAATATATCTCAAATGATGGTAAGTTAGCATTGGCTGCGCAGGTTTTACGTACAAACTGGATAGTGTTGGATAGTAAGCAGTATTTATAGTCGACCAACCGGTACTATCAAATGCTGGTCTAAGCAGTCACTCACGCATAAAGATTCGTACATTTAGGCTTTAAGCCATTATAGTGGTTTGTACGTACTATTGGTTCCGGAATCGTGTTAATGGCACAGGCATGTACAAGCTATAATTTTTGCACAGCTGTATGACAAAGCTACAGCACCAAAAATGTATCAAGGCACTTCCCATGGCCTATCGGTTCACGGTGGTATCCCAACTCTTATGGGTAGCCTCGATCCAAAGGCTCCATCACACCAAACCTCCCACGAACCACTGGTGCGCATGCAAATCTACCGTTATCAGAGATACATTCCAACTTCTGAGTGTGTTCGGCCTCTCGCCGAAGAAAAACTTCCAAAACAGAAAGAACAACAAAAAAACAATTCGCGCTTCCACAGCTTCCACATTCATCTGCGGAGCGCACTGGACCTTTTCTCACAGACTCTTGTCTTTCAAACGTAATATACGAGATATACCCATATTTGCAAACATTTCCTCTATCATGCTCTACCCAATCAATGGAGGATGACTAGATTCACAATATTTCACAATACATCAAACTACAATATCCCAAAAGGAGCAAAAATACCGAACATCGACTTCTTTGTTGCACGTCCTGTGTAAAAGCTTTAGTAACATCAAGCATTTTCTTCACTGACTTCGTTCACAGTTTAATCTATTCTTACCTCAGGTGATTTTCAACCAATTCTTAATCTAGGGGCCCCTGATGTATATAGGTTTGCTTAGATTCTTCAATCTTGGTGCCTATTGCAAGCACTGCCCGGCTGCGCAGTAAACGATCATGCACATCCTAAAGCCAGAAACGAGCATCCTAAACCATCCTAAATCATCCTAATCAAACCTCCTAAAGTCCTAAACCATCCTAAATCATCCTAATCAAACCTCTCAAAGCCCTAAACCAGCCTAGAGCAAAATGTATAAATCATCCTGAACCATCCTAAATCATCCTAAACCATCCGAAATGATCCCAATCCTACACCTAAACCTGTAAACCTAAAGTCCATCCCAACCACTTGAACTTCCAAGCAAAACAGAAACATCGAGGCACTCAGCGTTCCAAAGCCGTGTGCTATCACTGGATCCCGTCACCAGCAGTTGCAGATTTCGATGCATCGACAGCGCTGTCACAGCACCTCGAACCACGACGTGATGCGGACGGTCCCTGAAAAAATGGGTTCTCGAAGCATTCAAAACTGGAATGGTTGATGTTCAGGGCCCCATCATGAAGGAACCAATGGAAGTTTTGGCTCAAAGAAATGATAGTCACTTGTCTCCATGGGATCATGGATACCCGACGACTCGTTAGCTGCGGCTCATGATGCTTCGGCCATTCAGCACCTCTCAAATACTACTTATGGTTTCCACGCTGACTGGACACGCTTGGTGAAAAATATGAAATGGTGCCATTTCCATTGAGACATTTCAAACATTTTTTTTCAGACACCACCTTTGTGCCGGCGGCTATGGTCGTATGGTGGTTTCCCAAAATAGGGGATCCCAAAAAATGATTCTGGTTATTGCTATACATGATGAACATGGGATGATCTGGGGGTTGCCACTATTTTGAGAAACCACTATTTTGGCCTTGTCAAAATGGCTAGGGAGATTCACACATCAACCTGTCGTCAATTTCTGCTGAGCCACGGGGGTGCGAGAGCACTCGCTTGACTCCACCAGTCGCGTGCCAAATTCGGCAGGTTCGATCATAGGATCCTGCACCAATCGTGATCCAAAAGTCAAGTGATGCCAATCTGAAACCAACCTGTGGCCATGCATTTCGATGCAACTGCTTGCACTTCGGGTTGAAAAACATGTGAATTCAACCAACACGCTGGGCTGTTTACTCATGACTATAAATTGCTTGTTATGTTTAGTAATTGACAATCTATGATTGGCACAATTTATTCCCCCTCCCAATATTCACACTGTGATTGTGAAAGTGTTTACTGTAATCATGGTGGTACTGGGTACGTCTCAGCCATGGTCTTAGGGTTCATCACGTGAGGACGAAACTGACTGCACTGGTTCATTCTTGAACGTTGCAGTGTTCAAAACCAATGGCAGCAAAATACCTAACAAGTGGGAATACCTGTCCACATAGTTGCGTTAAGATGCGTTAAGTGTCCACATGTGGTTATGTAACTGATAAGTAAGCATATCGTAATAGAGTATACAACAATCGAACATGTGTCGGTGATCAACAGCTGGGTAAACAACCCCTTCCACGCAACTAGTCAAGCAGCATGAATCTTCCAATCAAATCAGATTATGATTGCGAGTGTGTCCGTGCAGATTGAAGCTCATGACCTCATGGATTGGATTTGTTTCTAAGGCAATTTCCCAAGGCACCAAAAGTACACTCCCGTGTTGGGTCTGGAGGTGTTGTTGAAATCTTTCATGCTCGAAGCGACCACTGGTACACACTGGCAATTTGACATAGTTAAACCTTAAATTGCTTCAAATTACCCCTTGAGTACAGGTTGCCCCAAAGTAGATTCAGTAAAATCACCCCGTGGCTTGCCCAAAGATTATAAAGTTCAGCCGGAAGACACATGTGGTGGTTAAAATTGCCCCTGTAATTAAACCGGAAAAGTTATTTCAATTACAGCATACGAGCTTGTTGACCAACAATAGCCAGGTTAAAAGTACCCCGTAAGTTCTCCGGTTGTTGATCAACATTTGTTCACGAACCAGTTGTTAGTATAGTTGATGGCTAAAATTACCCCTTAAGTGATTGAACCGGAAAACATTTGTGGTGGTTGAGCTTGAAGGCTATTTTCATATCCCACCACAGTACTCAAACAAGAGGGGCTTTTAAAAAAGATAACCCGGTTAATCAACATGAAAAACATGTTTTGAATAACTTTTCATGTTTAACCGCAGTTTTGACACAAAAATTACCTTGTTAACCACACTTCTGATGTTTAACCACACTTTCCATAAGAGTGACCCCTGGTTCAACCCGAACACCGCTTGCCGGGTTCGGCCTGTGACGGCGACGGAGCCATGGATCAGCACCGAAGAGATACGGGATCCATGGCCAAGCAGGTGGACCTGGGTTCAAGGAATTGAGAATGGCATAGTGGATTACACAATAATCATGAATCACTATCAATTAAACAAATGATTAAAGAGTAATAACTACAAAAAAAAAGTTGCATATAATATGATATCCTTATAGCGGGTCGATGACTACCAAATGATAATGACAATGATAATGCCACTAAATGGTGTTCTATAGCGGGTTAATGAATGCCAGAATCATTAATTAATGACAATGGTAATGATATTAAAGTAATAATGGCGTTCTCAGTGATAATGATATGGCATTCTAAATGGTTGTGCACTGGCGGGTCAATGAATAGAAATAATATGAAATAATGATATTTGATAGTGGCCGAAAAATAAACAGTGAATAATGCTTACTGTATAAGTAGTTATCACATCAGAGTTCGTTTATAATAAGCGTTCAAAATGGCTTAAAAAAAACGTTAATAAGGGCTAAATAATGGTCACTAAATCGTTGTATAGAGGTTAGCGACCAATACTACTGAACAATGGATATTGCGCAAATGATGTTACATATGCGTTGGCTAATAATCATTGTTACAAAACTGCTTTATTACCATTGTGCACAAACCATTTGGTAGTGATTGCAAATGGCTACATATGGTTCATAATGGTTGATAGTTACATTAGTTAAAAACACAACCATAATGGTTAGTGAATAGTAGTAGACCAGCATTGTATAATAAACAGTCAATACTGATTAATGGGTAGTGAATGGTAGTTAGATGTAGTTAGATTACGCCAATTTTTCTGAAATGTAGCAGTTTTCGCTGTATCGTGTCAAAGGAAAGCAGGTAGAGATACAGTTGGCAAGAGATGACATAGAGGGATGGCAGGATCAGCAGCAATCATGGAGCATAGAATGCATAAGAAATGTAAGGTGATATGCTAATGCTTGCAGTGAAATCAATTTCAATTCTTTAACGATCCAGCTAGTTAATATGATTGCACAAAGTCCAATACTATGTCGAACATACACATGTCAAATCAACAAAACGCAACATGAAAAAAGCTACTACTACTTGTAGCTCCTTAGCTCCCCTTTGAAAGGTTTATGGATACACATGCATGGTGCACATGCATGGGCGTGTGAGAGAACCTGGGAGAAGAGAAGGGTTGACAAAGAAATGTCTTGGAGTTCCCTCGCGCTTAACTGTGGTTGTTGTTTGACATCGCAGTCACTCTTGTGCTACAATTGGCGTTTTGGCTTCTGGACATTTTTGGTTGATGCTGGAAATGCTATGATAGAGCCATGACCTTGACCAAAGACTGGTAGAAATGTCTAGTTTTGAGGGATATGGCAGTAATTGGTCAACGGAAACTTCTAGCTGCAACAACAACAACAACAACAACAACAACAACAACAACAACAACAACAACAGCTGCAAGATTTAAGGCTGAGATGCCCTCAGTGTTAATGATCGCGTGTAGGGTGACACCATCTTACCAACACTTGACTATACCATCTCTACCACAGTAGTTGAAGCCAAATGTGCTTAGGCACAAGTCCTTTCAAGTCACTTGACGAACCACCTGGACTCTTTCAACCAATGGCCCCACCATGCCACATCCACAACTGCCTGCCAGTCGATCGCACCTAGTGGACCTAGTCCCTCCTGTCTGCAGCATGTCCATTGCAAACCAGGCACACAATCGGTGCTGGACCTCGAAACGAAAAAGAAACATCTCCGTGTGCACTGCCATTCCCTGTTCTCGGTAACTGTATTGCGAGGGGAGTTGTTTGTAGGGGCCATGGGGAACAATTCATACAGTTCACAGTTCAACTCCTGCAATCACCACAATGGGCACGGTCATCATTGCTGCAGCCTCTGGTAAGGCTGCCATTCTTGTATTGCTGCAAGTTGACGAGCGCAAATAGCACATGAAAGCGTTCAAAGGCATACGCACATCAACTAAATCAATGTATAAATCATCGCATTCATGTATCCATGCATGCCTGCGAATGCACATGAACAACAATCATTCCATGCAAGCATCGGAACAAGTGATAAACCCACATGTCAACAAATTCTGCAGCGGCATGTATGCAAATGTTCAGTTGACGGGATAGCTATATGTGATATGCATTTTCTGCTCGCAGGCCATTCAACTGGCCAACGACACCAGCTCCAAGCCATGCCGAGTTGCGCAGTACTGAAATCAAGCACCGCCTGTTCGCCTCAAACAAAAACGGATTCATCTTTTTTCCAAATGCAGCAGACTGTGCCCCTGAGTTTGCTACGGCAAAGAGGCTTGTAAGCCCCGGGTAACCATGACACATGGCAGGTACATATAGAAATACAGTGAGACAGGTTCTGACTATGGGATTCACCACCCAAGAGGCTTGAATCCAAGTTGAAATACCAAATCAGAACTGAGGCCACAAATTCGAGACTGTACATTCGACATGTCTCATGTCCCGTGGTATCATTCACTCCATCGCCATTGTCCAGCTGCTGCTGACCCCCACAAAAACGAGTTGGAAGGGTTTGTTAGCCTTGCCGCATGAAACATTAGCAATGCAAGGGCCAAGTAGGATAACAACACCAGCGTGGCACAGTAAGTTTTGAGCACATCACAGGCGATAGACTTATTAATCAAACACCCCCAACCCTCAACAGCGTCAAGCCAAGAGACCGGTGAGCTTGCCCAGTGAAGCCACACCATTGACGCCACCAATGATGATGGTGGAATGCTCCACGCCTGGCATCCATTGCTGGCAAACAGTGAGTCAACTGTAACCACACTTCATGTACCACATTTTGTGACGATTCTTGAGAAGGCATCCGGATCTTGAATTGCGAGTGCCTTCTGAACCAGTGGCTGATTGGTTTCGGATACCCTTCAGCCACGGATCGGCTCTTGGGGCTCGCTTCTCCCAACCGCCAGAACCAGCTGGTGGAAAAAAGAAACACATCTTGAAAACCCGAAGCCAGTTGAATACATTTGCTTCACCACCAGAAAGAATTTTCTATGGGACGTTCACTAACCGCCAACGGACCATCTACCAATAACCAGCCATATCAGTGAAAAAAATGCGACAACGATTGTTTTTGTTTGCCAGCATTGGCCCCCCAAACCATCAGTTTTGTAGGGTAGAACTTGTTTTTTGGAGGATTAAAACTCAGGGCCCTTGCGCCATGGGCGGCCCCCCCACCTACTGCTGTGACGGAGCAGTCGTTGAGGATGGTCTTCAATAGAACCCCTCAGTTGGGTCAGTCAGCTGAAATGCCAGGGCCCACACTTTGCTCAACAGGTTGGTGGTTGGTTGACCCATCCCAAAATTGCACAGTCAATCAACCAACCATTCCAAAGTCATTGGAGAAAACAATAAACGCGCAAAACCACCCAACTTGAAAACAATCTGTGGAATCGTTGTTCGTACACATATGTTATGAAACATCATGTGTCAGGTGGCGATGACATCAATCCAAGAAAACATGGAACTTTGGGTTCTTCACACCATGTAAAGACATGGGCAATCAAATTGATGTTTCCAATAGGGGTCAGGTTTTTAGAAGTTGAGAAGAACATCATGCCACAAGCCACCCAGGAACAATCGGTTTCTTCCAATGTTGAACCCTCTAGTTTCATCGAAGAATGTATGGATTCCTTACTAGACCGTCGCTTCTTTTCTTGTCTGTCGGTACCCTACTCTGCCAAGGCCCATGAGCACTTGATGCCAAACCTCATTGATTTCTTGTTCACACTGACTTGTTTAGCAACTCCTGAGATTTCACATTCAAGGGAATGTCCCAGCCATTTCGTGACTCTGTCTTGGGGTATTGCCTCATGTGTTGACGTCATCATGTCCAAACCTACTGACCGTTTGCAATATCTCTGTCCTCTCTGCCACTAGACTTGGTTGGCTCTTATTTCATTGGCAAGCACTGGGTTAGACATACCCTATAGAAACAAACAAACAAACAAACAAGCAAGCAAGCAAGCAAGCAAGCAAACAAACCATTCAGCAGCTATACCAACAGTACAGACAAACTTTGTTGTCCCATAGAAACAAACAAACTATTACCAGCAGGACAACCATTGCTACATCCGCAGCTATTGGACGCTGTTGCCTGGAGGACATACTGCTGGCAGCTCTGCAGCCCCCCCGAGCTCTGTCAAGGCACCTCTAGATGCATCCCATGCCTTGGCAGTGCAGTCATAGGATCCAGTAACGACCTCGGTTGATCAAGGATCCGCCTAGTCACAAACGCACAAGCAACCACTTGGTGGGCCTCAGAAGCAAAAGTTTTATCAAGGATTAACCACTTGAAATTCAAATCATGGCTCTCAGAATGTCTTTCAATTGATTTCTTAAAGAAAGGAATTCCAAGAAACTGCTACAGTGGAACTTGCCGTATTTCACGGTGACTTGGTTTGCGCGAGTTTCTTAGAGCTCTGCGGGCCATATTTTTCGTCCACTGGCCTCCCCAACTGCTGGATGTCACAAATCTAAGAGCCAGTTTCTTCCTGAGCTGCATTTTTGGGGAGTAGACTTGTAACTTCCAGCATCATTGCGTCGGCTACATGATTGCTACTGCACTGCACTCTCAGTTGGTTACTGGAAATCCCTGTATATGAAACCCCAACACACATCAACAAACCTCATCACACCTTCGCTCAACGACTCACTTGAAGAGATTGCTGCCATGGTTGTAACCAGCTCCCTCCCACAGATCAGCTTCGACCCAGCAGCAATATTGCCTTTCATTGCCACCGTCAGAACCGTGTCTGTATGACCCACTAGGAACTTGGAATTCCTCCTGGGCGGGCAATGTGAAATAACACCTATTGTTAATGTACATTTTCACGTTAGAAACCTACCAGAATCAACCTGTCAAAAGTTATAATGATACTTGAATGTATCAACGGGTAAAGGTTGGTGCTAAATTCCAAAAAAAACAGCCATCATGACAAGCAACGTCTTGACAATCAAGCACAATAGCTGTTAAGCGACAATGATTACAGTATTCGATGTCAATTTCGAGTGAGATTGGGCACAAATGGGGTGAATCCTGCTCCAAACTACGCAGCTCGCAGCAATGAATAGAGGAGTGGTTCTTGGTACTTTGTGGTGCTTGATGTGCCCTTGACTCGTGATTTTGATCAGGGTAGTTGAGAATCCGTGAGCGCCAAGCTCTTTTAAGACACGCTCCCAGCTGAGAGGTTTCTATATAAATGCATCTCGCCAAAACTTGTCCGAATCAAATGTGATTGCCACTGAAAACATTGACATGAGAAAAAACAATTCCTTACACATAAAGAAATGGTAGGTCCAGTTCTGGTCATTTATCATTCCTCGTGAAGATCGATTGCGCGAGCACAATATGAACTGCTGATATCTGACAAGAGATGGCAGTTTGTCCAAGTCTTTGCCCGAGGTTGAACAAACATCTGATAATGGATCAAAGCACCGTACTCCACCCCACAGGCCATGTTGTCAACATCTTCAAACAACATACCTCGATCAAAACGGTGATGCTGGAGCTCTACATCCATAGGATTGAAGCAATGGTAGTCACACGTCCCAGCAAATCACCGGATGCAACTCAACCTGGACCAATGAATGATCAATCAGTTGGAGGTGTTCCTTGATATAATGGTTTCTCAAAACGAGGGTACTCCGAAAACATCCAATATTAACTATCTTTAATCTTTAGGAATAACATGGAACAAACATAATAAACCGTCCATAGCTTTGGTATTTCTTGTGGGGTTCCCTATTTCACCGCAGCGACTGTTTGTTGACGTGCGTCCAAATCGCACACGGCCTCGGTTGCCCTGGGAGTCCCCACAACTCGCGAGAATCCCAGAGTTTCACTGTGTGGTTGAAAGTAAACCTTGCACGGCATCAGGCGCCCAACTCAACCTCTGGATGCATGAAATTCTCTGTGAATCTGGTGGCTTCTCAAGTCATAGGGGGCCCCCGAAAAATCTTCCGTTATCATTTTGAGTAATCAACCAACCATTTTTGACCCCCTATTTTGAGAAACCACCATATGTGGTATTCTGTAGTGGTTTCTCAAGACAGGGCACCCAACAGTTGTTTAGTTATTGCTGCAAATAAAGAATTTTTGTATGATTTGAGGGTACCGCCATTTTAAGAAACCACCATGTAAAATGAGATGCGTTTGTCGCTGAGCAAACGTGCACTGTTAAACTGTTAAATGCAAAAACCAAAAAAAAAGTAGAAGCCGGCAAGACCAGCAAGGTATGCACAAATGCATGCATGCTTGTAGAATCTCAATCACAAACTATGAATGAAAGAACTTGTGTTTGCAGCCCCTGTGCATGTATGTTGTGCACGTGCGAATGCAATGGATTTTCCACCATTTATAGCTGGATTTCTATTAAAATTGTTGGCGTTTTGCACGGAGAAGTTCGTTTACCAGAAGGCACGTAAAGAATTGTCAAGGCAAAGATGTGAATTGCGTTGACTCGCGCAGGTGTACTCACTTACTCCACAAACAGCATCAGGGTAATGTAAGTCGTTTCATTTGAAGCTACCAAAGCCGGCCGTCAATATAAAAAGGAAACTGATATATACACCTGTTTACAATAAAACTGGGCTGGTTTGCTATACTTTGGACACCCCATCAAAACACTATACTAGTACCGAACTACGTGTAGCACAAAACTTGCTTCTGCAGAATACATGGAAATGGCCTGGAGGGACTAAATTTTCAGAACATGGATAGCTGAGAACTACATTCACTAGCTGTGACTAACCGCAACCAAATAGTTTGTAGGTGCGCAAGCTGATTCCCCACTCTGGTTGCAGTCCAACGAAATGCATATCTTCATATCTTCATGATAGCTGCGCAAGTCGCCCATACACTTGGAAGTCTGCACGCCACACGGTCACCAACAGTTTCGCAACATTGAACAAAGTCCTTGGAACGGGATTGAGCAACAGGGATCAACAGGGTGGTAAATGCCACTGTCCCACTGCCACCTTCATGTCTGGCTTGTCAGGAAAACGGTTCAGCCCTGTTGTGGTCCATGCTATGCCCGGCTATGCCCATCTCACCATGGCCACTGCTTGCAGCAGCGTGGCGGGTCGACTTCATAAGTCGCTACTTGGATCTCGGGCGGTTCCCCAAGGAAGGACTGGATCAACGACCACCTAGCGACGTCCAGCAGTTCTTTCTGCAATGACTCAAGGTGGAGCTATGGTTGGTTTCGGTTCAGGTTGAGGATAAGGTTAAGGTTAAGTGTAAGGTTGATGATGATAAGGTTGAGGTTAACTTTAAGGTTGAGTTGAAGGTTGAGGTTGATGTTTAGGTTGAGTTTAAATGTGGAACTACCAGAACTTCCGAAATTCTTGGTCACTTGAGGATGCATTTTCTAGCCAGGCGACGGTTTACAAAAAGCAAGCCAAGCATCAATTACCATCAGCAACCATTGCTAGTCACTACTAGTCATTACTATCATCACTAGTCATTACTAGTCATTACTAGTCATCGCTAGTCACTACTAGTCATTGCTACCAGCATGAACCATCCATCAATTCGCCGCACAGGCGCTCTCACCAAGGCACACCACATGCAGCAGCTCAGAGCTCCCATGGTCCACGGCGTGTGGGTACGGCAGGCGCCGCAGCAATGCTTCCAGCGTTCGCCTCGTCACAAGGGGCCCCCGAGGTCCCAAGTGGCTGGCTGTTTGATGCAGGTACTTTGGCTTCTGCTGGTGACACGTCAAAATTCCGAATCCTGACTAAGTTTAATGAATGGTTAATGAAAATCAGTGGCAAATGGTTAATGAATATGACCCAAGGTTCTTGAAATGTATGAAACATGCTTAATTTTGACGGGGAGACATGGGTGGTGAATGGTTATTGCCACAGTTCTTGCTGGTTGATTTGCTGGTTGCTAATGGCTAATGATCGATGGCTATGAGTATGGTTGTTGAAAGTTATTGATGGTTGCAAATGGTAGTGTGTAGTAGTTCTCAGTTCAAAAAAATCAATACACAAGTTTCGGATTTCCATGCCACCGTCATTCACAATCTGAGTGCTAAATGCATGATGCATGGCAACTACTATTGGACTCATAGATCTTTCAAGACCCCTTTGTTCGTAATCTTCATCCGTTCTACCCAAGCTCAAATATGGTTTTATATAACCATTGTGACTCCTGAACCGCTGTGCCGCGAACCAGCGTTGATGTCGTCGCAGGATTCGTGCAATCACCCTCTGTAGTAGAGAGTGTTTGAGAAGGGATTTAGGGCCCAGGTTTGTTTCTGATCCTGCTCTATAGTTGCAAGCTTGTGCCGTAGATAAATTGATAAACCAAACAATTGTCTTTTCCAATCTTAGTACCTACTGCGACCACTGGTGCTGCTAGTCCTGCTACTACTGTTGCTACTACTACTACTTCTCCTCCTCCTCCTCCTCCTGCTGCTGCTGCTGCTGCCACTACTACTACAACTACTACTACAACTACCACTACAACTACAACAACAACAACAACAACAACAACAACAACAACAACCACAACAACAACAACAACAACAACAACAACAACAACAACAACTACTACTACTACTACTACTACTACTACAACAACAACTACTACTACTACTACTACTACTACTAGTACTACTACTTCTACTACTACTGCTACTACTACTGCTACTGCTACTGCTACTGCTACTGCTACTGCTACTGCTACTGCTACTGCTACTGCTACTTCTACCACTACTGCTACTTCTACCACTACTGCTGCTACTTCTACTAATTTGTTGCAAGGCAATGCCTGAATTGGAAACAACATACAAGTTTCAATGATCCAGTCCTTCACTGCATTCCTTTGAGAAAACCTCACCCCAATAAATTTCCAGGAAGGCAACTATGTGTACCTCGCAAATCCTTAGTACCAGCAAAAGCTTTGGATCCCAAAGGGGGCACACAGACTAATCAATCAACATCAAAACTTTCAAAAGCCAGCAAGGTATCGATTTAACTAAGAACAGCCTGGTGCTCATACTAATAATATGTTCCATCATACCATCATCAATCATTCATACTATGAACTGCCCTTGAGCCACCCCGCCAGCAACCCCTAACCCGTGCTGCCAACCTTCGCCTTCCAGACCTTGAGGCTTTCCATGCCTAGCTGCGACAGCGTTTTCCCTTCCCACGGGGTGCCGACATGGTGACCCTGGCAATGGAAAATCACCAGTTCCTGCAGGATTTTCATGGATTTTCATGATGGTTAATCAATCAGTAGCCATGAAGTAGCCTGATTTTCATAATAAACGGCATTCTTCCAGGTCATTTGCTTCAGTTCAGGATATTACTAACCATGCCTGGAGCTATAAACCTTATAAACCTCGGATTTTAGATAGTTTAGAACAGCAACCATGGTCAACCAGCCGCTTCGCCTGCTGATTCCCACACGGCGAGCATAAATTTGGAACTGTGAAGTGTGTTGCTCAGCCACGAATGTGTCAGCATGAGCTCAACTGTGTTGGCGGCAGGCTCAAGACGTGGACCCTCCAATTGATGAGTGTGCCTAAAGAAGATAGGAAGGGTGTTTCTGCGCGCTCTACCACCCGAGACTGTGCTGGAATAAAATAGAACAAGCAAGCAGCGTGTATTCACACAATTTTTGGTACATACCGTAATGCTGACATGTAGTTGAAATGATCATCTGATAAGGGTAATTGAAGGAAGTATGAATTGACAAGTATTGGCGCACACCCATCAACATAAAAGGTTTAGACACGTGCGAAATATCAAATAAAACCAATGATATGCACAGCATGCAATTTCGTGCGTCATGTTCTATGCAACCATGCGTCATCATCGATGCATGGAATATGGATATAGCATATGCATGGACGTGAACATTGAACATGTTGATATTAGTGTGTGACTTTGTGCTGCTGTGTAAGAAGGACATTTCTTTGCCTAGAGCTTGAAGATCACCTGGCTACTAGCGGGTTGTAGATTCTAGTGGTCAAAGGCAGTCACTTTGGAGGTGCAAAACAGCTGGGCCCACCTGCCATCCCAATCCATCCCCAGCCACGGACCCCCGCCTGCTCCCGCGCCCGCTCCAAAAGGAAAACCAAGGGAAAGCAGTTTTGCGCCAACAAACCCAGCACCATGGCGCCCCGGTGCAGCGTCTCCGACACGCCACGTTGTACACAACGACGCAACGCGGCCAGGCTCCACAAGGACGTCTCGGGGAAGTTATGTAGGCAGCGGGTCACTCCCAACATTGCCTTGGGGGGACTGCGTTTTTTGGGGCATCCCTCAGCGGATCAAAAACAGTTGTATACAATGGCTGGATGTCTTTGCTGTGCATTGTAATCCATGGGCCAAATCTTCTTCGACGTGCCATGTGCACCTTTGCGGCTAGAAAAACATGAGCATGGACCAATCTTGTTGCGTTTGCCAATTCACTGACTACAGTGTATTCCACAAGTTCAACAGCGTATTCAGGCTAAATAAATTCATGCAAACGCTCTTACAAACACACCTTCTTGGATTTCTCCCAACTCTCACATTGGGCCAATAACTGCGGACAAATATATTTGACATGCTTTGGCTATATAGTCGAGGAGAAACGGTCTACTCAGCATGCAGCACATCTTACACCGCATTATATACACCGCCATTCTATCTGGTGAGCCACAATAGATCATAAATGCAACAGCTATTCACAATGGATTAGACATTACTTCATGGTTTTATAGTTGGCATGATTCATGATGATGATAACAGTACATAGTGTTGGTTAGTAGTTAGTAGCATGGAATCACGAATCACGAGCAACTATTGCAAGGATGGGCCGAAGCTGAAGTTGCTGGATAGAAGCGGAAGCGGCTGTGCCGTAAACCAAGAACCCATGATTTCATAGCAGGGCTAAGCAAGCATAAATCGTGTGCGAATACTGGATTCCAATAGAATATCCAAATGCCCTACGTCAAAATCATTTGTTGGGACCAAAACTGATCGGCAGCATGGGCAACCCCAGGGGTTGCCGATCCATGGGTGCCCTTCGCCTAGAGATTCCAGCAATCGCGACTCTTGATTGAAGGCACGCTCTCCTGAACCACCTTGCAGCGACAGTTGTGGAATCTCCACGTTTCTCAAAGATCCTAGGCCCTATGTACAGAGCCACCAGCAAAAACAGGCATTTTTATGAAACCTGGGTATCTGTCCACTTCTAAATCAAAATCTGTTTCCAATGGCAATGCCTGTGGAGATCGGCATTCGTTGGATGCGATATGACTATAATGTGACAAACAACAGATACTTTGGCAGCCTTGGGCCTTCAGCACTGATCCTGAGAGCCACTTAACGCAGGAATCTAATGAACAAAGGACGAAAACAAACGCATTCAGTATGGGTGTGTGCATCCCTACAGAGAAGTGTATCTTCGAATCACCTGAGATTATTTTGTTTCTCGCTTTTGGCTGCATTTCTGGCAACTAAGCATCCCTCAATGAAAATTCTGATGCCTCTGGTCAGCGTTGGTCATCAACCAAAAGTTCCACAGTTTGATTTGATTTTGGCTTCTTCAGGCTCTTCTTTCTTTCTTTCCTTCTTTCTTTCCTTCTTTTCTCTTTCTCTCTCTCTCTCTCTCATCTCTCTTTCTCTCTCGCTCTCTCTCCCTCCCTCTCTCTTGCCCTGGCCCTGCATCTTGTGACTTGGGGGACGACGAAGTAAAATCTAGCACATTCCAAGCTGATGTTTCTACCCATACTGCTTCCAGTGGGCCTTCGAACTTCAAGCGTCCTAGCCAGTAACCTGACAGCAAGTCAGTGGACACGGAGGGATGACATCAATTTTGTTGGAAACCTGTGACATTCCTTTACACTTGAAAAAACGCAATAATTATACACACCATCTCTTTCTGCCTCTCTGTGAAAAGCGAAAAAAATCCAAGGTAAAGGGGGCGCTGCAAGTAACCCAAGTTGACAAAGCACAAATAGCAAAATTTGTTCAAGTTATCTTACATCAGCCGTGTTCTCCTCTGAGTAGGCAAAAACAACACCCCCATAAATGACAATTTTGCAGTTATACATAGTTCTTCTAACAAGTCCATTCTCAGAGACTGAGACATAGCAAGATATAGCTATACTGATACATGCTAATTGGAAGCTGAGACCAAGATTTGTCCACAAATATGATCCATCACTTGCCTGCATGAATCAACAAAGAATCAAGAGTTGAGCGCTGGTTGGTGAGCTTAGATGGCCATACCGTTGCTGGTTATCCTTTAACACCGTGTAGAGCCTAGTGGGGCCACCTGAAATGATCATCAACAACGGTGACTTCACCCTCAACCATCACCTGTGCTTCAATCCCTGTGGCGACCCGTTGCATCCCTTGGGCAATGAAACTCCGATCTTCGCGTTGGCGACGCCCTTCCCGCCAGGCCATGACCTGCAGCCGGCCGGCCCATGCTGGATCTTCAAAAGCCTGGTTTATGGTTAGAACATTGTTTTTGTTGCCAGGCAAAAACGGTATATGGTAACTAAAATACAATATGGTGATATACAACATGCTACTAAGACATAGATATTATGATATACACATATCTCAAAACGTACATGCATATACTATACTGGGTATCTAAGTATTGCGTTTTTTTTGACTGGTGATATACCAGTTAAGAATTAAACAGATATAACAAGAGTGAAGACTGGTGAACAATGGTTAATCATTGGGCATGGACAACAGCATTTCGGGACTGCAAAATCAATTTCCTCCGAGCTGGAAAAATCCTTGATCACAATGGCGTGCATTTCTTGCAGCATGAATGCTCGGGTGAATATCAATTTGATGTGCTCAAAATATATCAAATATGCAGTCCTCTGAAACATATATAAAACATGCTGGGATACATGAACATATTTGTAGGATTGACAATGCTAGCCCCACATGGAAGCGTACCTGCAAAAACAACACTGAAGTTCAGCTTCAAATCTCTTGAAAAAACTCCAGCCATTCTCTAACCCCACAAACACAACTTCAGAATGGAGCACCAGTTGATGGGCTCTCACTCGATATGCAAAGCTCTAAACGGGCCCTGCTGAGTCCGCCTGCCTTCTTGGATGCTTCAACTTCGTTGTCCTGCAAATAACTCATCCTGCCCTATCCTCTGTGCTGCCAGCGGAAGAGCAAGTTTGTTCAGATGGCTGATAAAAGGCAAACAATCCCAAACACCAAATGTCTTCCTATGTCGTTTCTCACTGGACGTACATGTTGTTTGCAATTTGGATTTGCAAAAAGTGTTGCCCAGTCTGGTTGCTCGGGCAACCCCAAAAAATAGCTACAAAAAAAACCCTCTGCCGGGAGCGTTGACTTAACTGGTCATTAAGCAACCAGTATCACACCGTATGACCAAGTCGACCCAGAAAAGGTCTTGTTGATCATCGCATGTTATCTGGTTGGTGGTTGAACCACTCTGTCATGAACGAATATGCGCAAGACAACCAACTACTTTCTAATCCTTGGGGAAAATAAACAATGATTGAAAGCACCAACCAGTACTTGCTGCATGACTTAATTAAGATATTTAACACACCATCATTTCTTGAATATTACTTTGCCAGTAGCATCCTCTCCATTTCACTATTGCATGATCATTCCTAAAGAAACTGCCTTATCAACTAAAGAAACTGCCGGTTCGCCGCGTTCGCCCACTCCGTGAATGGCAACGGACCAGGACCTGAGCGAAAGTGCAAGGGGGCAAGGACTGTCATTGAAGAGTTGTTTGACCGTCATCATGTTCAATAGTTGTTTGATCATGTTTGATCATTCATATTCATATCAATAAATGAACGCATGATTCAAAAATTGTTTATTTCATATATATGTACAAATACAAGTGTTATCAACACATAGTTGAGCACCATGTTAATTAACCATCATTTGTGATTACTTGTTGATCATGGTTGCCCATCATTCTTGTGCAAAAGAACGTGTTTCTTCGAGATGATCATCCACGTAGTGCCTTGTCAAAGCGTGCCTCTGTGCAAATGTGCAATGGTCGGTCAAACCACGAACGAGCTATCAGTGGACTTGTCGCAAGTAATGGTTAGAAATGGCGAAGTAACAATAAGCGTGATCACAGATGTGAATAGTAAAAGGATGTTGGCATGCACTTAGCAAATGATTGGTAGTGGTTCATCCAAGTTCAAGTATTCTACAATGTCCTTGGTTTTATCATCAATTTACCGCTGCTGTCCCTTGGCAGATGCAACTCGACTATTCCAAATGACAATTTTCTTGCTAAGAGCAAGTACGACCCAGCAAGCTGGTTGGACTCGGCCATCTCTCGACATGGTTTTCTTCGGGCTTGGCAGCACCACAAGCTGATGGAATGGGATTCGTTCCGATTTGCAAAGATCATCATTGCATATCAGGGCCCTGAAAAAACTGGGAGAATTTGACAGTGATCGCAAGTTCATGCTCCTAAGCCGAGTTCAAGCCCGAGGTTTCCAAAGTTGCTCCCAGTGGATCAACCGAGATCACAACAACCTTCAACGTGTGTCAATGTTGGCAAAACGTTGTGGAGATGTACAGCCAAAATGTAAAAACTACATTATTTGTGAAGATTCAAATGCTTCCAGTCAGTAAACATGAATACGTGATATCAAACAATTTCATAAATGGATTGATGTCCAATTGATTTCTCATCTACACCCTGCAGGGACAGCCCCGCAGTCTCGGCTTTTTCTCGTACGCCACGCGTGGCAAACGGTGGCGGGTCTTGGCCCTGAGATCTTACTCGGGCACCTTGGTTTGTATCGACACGGCGTGCCACTGTGCAATCTCATCACGGATCACCTCCTGGCGGAACGCGAGGTACCACTGGTGGTACATTGGTAGATCCAAAGGGGTGACTGTACCAGCTCCGTTCTAGGGTATAGGCTCATAATCATGGCGAGCTCGCAGGTACAAGTCCAACCACATCCAGGTATAGCGACAATGAATGGTCATTTTGAATGCTATGAGAAGGGGTTCATGAATCAGTACTTGTGCGTATGCCTAGGAATGGCGTACGAATGATTGAGCAAACCACTGGCGAATGAAATGTTGTGTTCTATTGGGAATTAGTGATTAAACAATCGATTGATAACCATTAGGTTTCGGAAAGTTGCTTTGTGAAAAGCAAGGGGTAGTAAGTGGTGTAACTGGCAGTAATAAAAGGCCTACTCACCAACTTCACAAAGAAGGGCATCACTTGGCATGACAAAACATACGGGGCTGAACAACATCGCCATTCAACAACTACTAGTGCTAACGTTCAGGCCGCTATTCAAAATGTTCCCTCTGGTGCATACAAACGGCGAGACACATCTCAAACAAAGTGCCTGCAACGAAAATTATCATCATTTGAAACATGTGTGCCAAAAATGATCATCCTTTTCGAGCTGTGTTGAAGGATCAAATGGGAAACAACTGGGGGCACAAAACGACACCAACCACATGATCCCATTTCCACGAGGAAACCAGTCAGCTGAGCCCCGGGTTGGAGCTACCAAGTCCCTGTGCAGTAGCACTATGTAGCACTGCATAAGTTGACCTGGTAAAAATGGAGCGAAGTCCTTGCAAGCATCATACATGGAGCATCTGGGTACCCGAACGCCCCATGGTTGATGCGTATATGCAATCACCTGCCAAAATCGAAAGCTATACTGTGTGAACACCCACGACGGGTCGGGCTCGGATGAGTTTCTAGCCTTTCCAAAGCATGGCCTCGTACCAACGTTCAGAACCTATGGGGAGCCATGAGAACGGCGCTTCACCCCAGTGCCACAGGGGAAACATGGCAACACCAGGGCTTGGGAGCACCACCATTCTGCGACAAAACGGGTTTGTTCGATCACTCATGGGTAACAATGCGTCTAGCAAGGGTCACAAGGGTCACAGTGATTGATCACAGTCATTGACATTTTAAATCTATTGAAACATTGAAATGATTATTCTGTGAAGTTTATCTTACCCTTAAACAAATTAGGTCCCATGATAAACTTCTAGGGTGTATCAGAAGTTTTGTACGTCCTGAGTTCGCTATTGGTGCTTGGTTCTCTTCAGGGCCGGCACCAACAGCAATGCGGCACAGCCTGCACCATGCGCTGGCACTTCCTCAGGTTGCGGTGCGTCAAGTGTGACAGTAACAGAATCCGCGGGTCGCTGAGCGACAACAAGCCAAGTGGCCTGCAAAAACATGTGGTTAGTAACATAAACAAAGTAGCTATTGCAATATAACCAATATTAGTAATATAAACCAATATTAGAAGGTATTAGAAGGTTATATGATAAACCAAGTGGCCTAGTGGTGGAGGTGTCTCAAAATGTACACCAATGTAATAATAGACCAATAATGACCTTGATATACGCACCAGTTGAATCAACATAGGGGTACCTCCATTTATCATCCCGTTTTTGACCCCGTATTAAAAAATAAACCGATAATTTTTTTGGCTCCGTATTTTCAGAAACCCCCATGTGTGAACAGAATCAGCCGTGCTTGTTTGACATTGGCAAGTGAGCAATCAAGCTCACCAAAAATAACGGAAACAACAAATCAACATGACAGAGAACGTTGCCAAAACCTAGCCTCGACCACAACTAACAAATACAAGCCAACTATTCAGCAAAACCAATCAACCAATCAACAAATGAAGTGACAAACAAATGAGCAGTTGAACAAATGGATGGACATACACTAAACAAGTGCATGATCAAATAAACCACTTCACACTTACACACACACACAACCAGCGAACCAACCAACCAACCCACCCATGAAGCCACCAACCTGAACTCCACATCTGCGCCTTCCACAAGTCACCGAGGGGCAACTTAGTGAGGCCGCGAAACTTCTCGGACTCGATGAGGATACTGAAGCTCTGCCCGCAGCCACCGGATCGATCCTGACGCAGCCAAGGGATGGACCTGGGGGGGGCCATAGGTGGAGCATGGTACGGTTTGACCAGCCAGCACCAGGTGCTTGGAACCTAAGCTGCTGAAGCTAAGGTAAATGATGGGATAGATGTGAAATGATGACAACGGCCAAATTGGCTCACGCTTCTGGAAGGATTTCCACGTAGTCACAGAAAACACCTTCGTAGTAGTCGCTTGGGCACATCCCCATCAAAGTAGATGTGGAAATTCCTTTAGTCGCTTTAGTATCTCTCCATGCGTGGGGGCTAATTGAAAATCCAGGTAAGCACTCAACTTGTGGAAACATGTGCCATTTTGACCATCCACGAGTCAGAGTTGGGCACAATGTTGCTTCCAAGGTTGTAACGGAACCTGCTGCTGCATGTGAAAAATACCACCAGGGCCAGGTGACGTCAAAAAACGGCTATTAATTTGATGAAATTTACACCAGCAAAACCATCGTGATTGTAAGCTTAGCCTATCACTTATGTTGGCATACTTTTTCTCAGCACCCCTGGGCTCCATGGAAGAAAACACTGTATACACAACGGCTGGTGTTGCAAATTCTGGGTGATGATCCCCTAAATCGTGTTGCTATGGCTACTCCAGCTTGCTTATGCTTCTTTAAGCCCCCTTCAGCAGTCTATGGTCCTGCAAGCTGCTAAGCCCCCAAAGTGGAACAACCTCCATGGCTATCGCGCCACCCTGGCGCTCCTCCACCACACAATTGCTGGCGCCCAGGGCATCTGTCAGCTTGGAGGCCACAGAGGCTTCCTGAAGAACCAGGTCCAACCCCCCAGTAGAGAAATATAGAGGGCCCAGGGACGGTTTCATTGGACCCTATCCTTCTAACCAGTTGGAACACCATAGGTTTAGGTAAAATAGGCAGGCAACTAAAGCAATTGTCAGCTTTCCACGCAGCCGGCCCATGATTTTTCACAGCAGCTGATTGGAACCCAAGTGGTGCAACTGCGACATTTGGCAACTGGTGGTGTGGCGTCTCCTTGGGGTAGGTCACAAAATGAACAAAGCGGCGTCACCTTGCTTACCTCCATGCAAGCTCCATGTTCAGCACGCGGCCGTCTTGTCATCATTTTCTGCCGTGGTACCCGGAGCTTTGAAAAGTGGATTCTTGGCTTGTGATGCAGTAACATCTGTTATCATGTTTTTATCCCTGTTTCATTTGTGTTTCATGTTTATGACTCATTTATGACCTTGTTAGTCGGATACCACATTGATTGTTGTTGTTTGTGAGTCGTTCTATTATTCATTCTTACATTGACATGATCAAAACCAACCATTCACCTTAGGATAATCATCAAGATCAACTACCGCACGTTAAAGTCAAGCAAATTCCCGTTTTCATCGTTACCAACTATGAGATACAACCACCGTAATTTCCCAAATCAGATAGGTAATCCCCCTGAATGACCATGCTTCAACCATGCTTGGTTGATGATCTGTGACGAGTACTGCATTCATTTTAGGATAGGCCAACCAACACCAAGCAACATCCGACTGGTGGACCCCACCCTGGCGTCCAAGCATCATAGCTGCAGAAGCATCTGACGCCCAAAGGAGTCCTGGGCCGCCCGTATGTGGAGGGGCAACGGCCAGCGGCCAGCGAGTTCAGGGCAACGTTGCTCCACTGTGTGCTGGTTGATTAATGTTGGCTATAGATGGGTTGATGATGTGGTGGTTTCTTAAAATAGGGAACCCCCAAAATGGATGGTTTATTACTGCAAGTGGTTTAGATTAGATGATTTGGGGGTACCCATATTTTGAGAAACAACCATGTGGTGGATTACAACTGTTGATGATATGCTTGATGAATGTTTCTTACGACTAGTAATCTGAGATGTCCTGAATAGTAAGGCCGATGGCGGGATGATGGAAGGTGGTGATCATCGACTCAACCACCAACCTCAGTTGTTTGAGTTGTTTGAAACAAATTATGGGTTACATAGCAACAAATAATGGGTAGTCCCCACCATTTCAAGTTCTGATGCGCAGCAAGACTCACCAAGACCAACAAATCTCTCCAGCAACCCGACATTTCCGACTACACGTGGCTCATGCACGCTTGAAAACTGACGAAAAAGTGAAAACAAACCAGAAATCAGGAAGACCGATCAAAATCAAATGGTAAAAGAACAACAGTGGTGCTGATTGACCCTTTTTGAGGCCTGCCAACGGCCAGTAGAGTGCGGAAATGGGGCTTTGCACATAAGGGAAGCCAGCAACACGGGTTAGTGTTTGTTGGCTTCGGAACCTCAAAACTCATGACGGTTTGTTTCCTCACCTGCAGCGAGATCAGAACAACAATGGGATGTTTTTGTCCACTTGATGGGGCCCAAGTGCATAAACAAACATTATCAGTGAATTATCAGCAAATACGAAGCATGATCGAATATTGCTATTACTAGTACTAAGTTGATCAATCATCACAATTATTCCCAATGGTCATGGCCCCAACTGACATGGCTTGGCAAACGAGCGTCCTCCACAAGACTGCAAGGTGTCCCGCGTTGGTGCTCGGCAAAGCACGGGCGGCGCCGCCCAAATGTCTGGCAAGGCGTGCCAGCATTTTGCAACTCATCCTTTGAGCCAAGTGGCATTCAAAATGGGTGAGGTTCAGAACATCAAATGCTCAAGAATAAAGAATCTGATAAATATCATTAAATGTCAGACATGCTTCTTTTAGCTGAGGTGCAAAAAACAAGCGAAATGATTGCACATACCCGACAGTATTGTATGTTCAATGACCAAAGACAATCAATGATCCCAATGTCACACACCGAAAGTTCACAATTGTCGATGTAATCAAAGTGTTGGATCTTAGTTTGATGCCATGAAACTTCCGTTCTGAATAGGTTTTCAAATATGATTTTAGACCATGCGGGTGATGCCAACTGGTAGGTTTGTGGAAGTTTGCCCCTTCCAACCAATAGGTTTACGGTTATCAGTAGGTTAAACCCACAAATCTAACACTTCAATCATGGATAATCACATCTAAGTGGTATGACCCACAAACAAACAATTTAACAATGCCTACCTGAAAGTTCAACCCATCATCCTATACTAGGTTAGTTGAGCTTAACATACGCTAACCAGTTCAACCATAGATCTGGGTTAAAACCAGCTGCGTATTACCGACGGGTTTAATTTGAAGCCAACTGGTTTCACTGTGGTTGCCTACTAGTTTCAGTGAGATATGCACCTACAAATCAACATAGTTCAATGTAGATAAACACAGTTCAAAATAAGTAAGCATAGATCAAAATGTACATATTTAAAATGAAAATAAACATGAACAATGTATACAATATCTCTACAAGACCAAATTTAAATAATAAAACAATGTAGAAATATATTTCCTTGTAATCAAAACAAACAAGTATTGCATACTGTACATCAAAAAACATTAAGTATCTAAAATGCGAACACAATCAACAAGCAAGGCTCAAAACCCACGGCCTTCTGATCATGCTGAGCCCGCGACTTCGGAGCACTTGTACAGCAGCCGCCTGAGAGCTGTGAAGCCACGGCGGTTCCAGTGGGGAGATCGGCCGTGGCGCCAAACGTCGGTCGTGACATGTGTACAGCTGTGACATCCGCCGTGGTCAAAGGCAGGTAGGCGGTAAGAACACCGGGTGCTCCTCGTCAGTGTATGACTCTCTTGATGGTGATTCATCACATGTGAAGGATCGTTAGCATATTCACCAAGCATGATTGCCACCAACAATCGCCGTTGTATGGTATGGAAAGTGCTACCAACACTAAAATCACAATCATCCGCAATTAGGCTTGGTAGAGCACTCAATCAACATGAACCTGAATGGTGTTTGGATTCCTATATCATTTGATTGGACATTATTCCAGCTTTCGCGAAAGCTTCCGCTGCAGGTACTGTTGCTTCCGCGAAGCCACTTTTGCTACAACGAGCTTCTGCGAGCTTCCCCGAAGCTTGAGATATGATACAATCATGCAGTAGAGCTCCGCGTTTCCGATCAGCGCTTGCATCCACATATGCAACGCACCAGCTTTCACGGCTGCTCCTGAGGCTCAAGCAGCTGCTTCTCTCAAGGTCTGAGGAAAAGTAAAGACCTGCCGTTGAAGCAAAGCAACCACAAGCTCATGGATCTATTTTTCAAATGCACCCTTTTCCAACTGTTGGGTTGCATGTAGGCTTGGCAGCTTGGTGATTTGTGGCGATTGATATTTGTAGATCCATAGGTTTTAGAAAACAGAACTGGCGGCTGGGCTCCTCGAGCTCGTGCATGACTTTGGTTTGAGGTTGTCCAATGAATTAGGTTGCCCTTAAAACCACCCTGAAAATCTTCTGATCCAAAGGCAGAACAATCTGCAAACATACTCTGACCAACCAGCGCGTTCTACCGCCATGCATGGTGACACCAGCACACTGCCACAAGACTCGTGTGAATGAAATGCCACATCGTCAAAGGTCAAAACCCACGGTTGCAGGGAGGCTGTGGGACATGATGTCGTGCGCATGAATATGTGCAGGAAACCAGAAAGAAACTTGAAACTCAAAGAAGCTTCATGCTTGATGTATAATCCTTCGATGCCATGTAAAGATAAGGATCCTCCATGCATCTCCATGTTCTCCAAGGAAACTCCTTCAAGTCTTCTGAAACTCACCTGTCACATCCACACATTCTGCAAGAGTCCATTTCGCTCTTCTCCAAGCAATTGAGTGCCCAAGAGCAGCGCAGCATAGCGCAGCATTGCGCCTTGCAAAAGAAGTGCCCTGCATCAAAGCCCTCGAACATCGTGAGCTCGATCTGGGCAGCTGGGATCGCTGTACGGATCGTGAGTTCAGGTCACGAGTTGGGGACCACTGGGACTTCCCTGGCGGCGAGTTCGGCTTTCCAAACCCCGCGCTTCTGAATGGAATCGTCGTTGGGATGTTCACTTGGTACAGCCCTTGAGCTGGAATTACAAACAAATTCATTGTCATGTGTTAGGGTTGGGTAAGGAACCCAATGATGATGGTGATGATGATGATGATGATGATGATGATGATGATGAGGAGGAGGAGGAGGAGGATGAGGAGGAGGAGGAGGATGACGACTAAAACCATGGTTTTGACCATGATGAGTATCAATATTTTTTGTCCTAAAATATGATGATAGGCCTCTGCAAGGAACTATTCTGATAAATACAGGCTGCAGTTGCAATTGCATGGCAGGGATGGACTTGCTTTCGAAATCGGATCCTGTGATGTTTGCTTGGTTTCAGCATGTGTGATCACAGGATGATGTACACCGGCAGCAAAGTCACCTTGCTTGAAACCAGGTCATTGTTCATGTTGTTCCCATCAACTGCACGGGTCCATCTAAACAAACTCTTTGCATGCGCATGGGCAAATAAATGTTTAAACAACAAACCATAAACAATATCTTTTTAGCAACAATATATGTTTAAACAACAAACTCTTATACACATATATGGTGGTTTCTCAAAAGGGGTACCCCTAAATCATCCATTAATAGTCATTTATAGTAATAAACCAACCAGTTTTGGGGGTCCCCTATTTTGAGAAACCACCATATGTTTAAACAACAAGCCTAAGAGCAAACTATTTTCTATAAGTGGAATGAACCATCAATTGTTGAGCAATTGGCACATGGTCGCGGGACCAACCCTGCACAACCCTTGTGAACATCGCCCAAAACAAACAAAACGAATATATTTAAAAAAGAATATATATATATAAAAAAAAATAAATATCTGATGTCATAAGTACAATCAAGTATATACATGTGTGTAAATATATATCTGTGTCATTGATCTAAATATGTAAATAAATGTAAATCTACAAATATGTATTTATGCGAATTGAAGCTAAGAACATATCCATCCATCTATCTATCTATTCTATCTATTCTATCTATCTATTCTATCTATTCTATCTATTCTATCTATTCTATCTATCTATCTATCTATCTATCTATCTATCTATCTATCTATCCATCTATTCATCCCTGAATTTAAAAACAAAACATATCGTCTAAATCTTCCTAGGTTGACTCATTTCTGGGGCTGGTTGTTGATGACCCATCCTCGTCAAGATTGATTGTTGTTGCCGACCCGTGGCTCAGCCACTCATGCTGACTCAATCAAACAGCACTCATCATAGTAAAATACAGTGACTAACCAATTAGTACCTAACTTATTAGCCAACAGCCATGATGCTACCATAGCCATGGTATCTCATTACCAATGATAATTAACCATTACCGTGGAAAACTATCACCATGATAACTATTACCATTGTAACTATCACCTAACAACCACCAGCATTTCGTATCATAGCCATCTCTACCATACGTCACAACGACCCGCCGCGTCGAGGAGCATCGCAGTTGTAGGCCAAACTCAGCTGGTCCCTCACCTTGGCAAATGGAGAGGTTCATAAAACTGAGAAGTGGCGGGGTTGATCCCAGAAATTGTTCTTCTGGGAAAATCGACCCCGGAAAACCCTATGTTCAAAACAAAGGTTTCCAAAGTAGATATCCCCATCAAGCAGAAAAAAATAATCTTGGTGTTGCCCTTTTGAGCATGTTAGCAAGAGCTGCTGTTGCTTATTTTGGAAATGCAGATTTGAAAACGGATTGCATGATTAGAATTTTGTCATTCAATAGCAATGAAGACTCTGACTAGTCACGGGTGTGTGATACCAACGTGCTCCATCAAAAGGCACAAACGTACGTAAAAATGGTATTTTGCCACTGCCCCACGAGCCCAGCCAGAGCCAGCCAAGCTATTGTTGTGATTCAACATTCATTTTCAATGGTGGTGCATCAAATTTGACTGTGACCACCACTAAAGTCAAAGGCATAGGCAACCTGCCGTATCCCCACATTTACCTCACGCTTGCTTCGACACCAGGTCTGTTGACAACCCCGGTGTCGGCTCAAACCTTGAAGCTATCATACCAACCGATCAGTATCACCCACAGCGACATGAGGATGTCATAAGACTGTTGTGCAAGCGGCTCATTGAAAGGGATCATAAATTCCATGGTTTGACTAGTGAGTTTGCAGCTGGTAAACATGGAGCGACATGTTCGCAGTAAACACATGTAAACGTCGGTAAACTGAGTGTATGGAAAAATGAGGGCTTGTGGTTCTAAGTCAGCAAGTGATCCCGAAACCCTGATGAAAACACATTGATGCACACGCGCAAGCACATTCAATTGCCTGATGAAATCAGCTGGCTTAATGGCATACAACTTATTGGTGCTGCCTGGAAAGAATCGGATCCCAAAAGCCACCAAACATGATCATTAAAGAAAGGTTGACTAATAAATCATCTGAAAAAAAACGACAACTTTGGGACATACTCATCTCAGTGTACCAGTGAGAGCCCCCTTGCTTTGGAGCCCTGTTGATCATCCGGCCCATGCTCATGATCCGCCCTGATCAGTGTGACCCAGGACACCTAAGAGTTGTCATCCGCAGGGCCCTCTGTGAGACATGGAATTTTAGATGATCAATATAATTGATCCCCAAAAAAAAACTAGCCGAGTTGTCAGGAATGCACTTGGCCAATAAGGCCGAATAATAGGTGTATGTTATATAAGCGCCATATTGCTTGGTGGATCACTGGCACCACCACATTATCCCGGCATCTAGTACGGCTTCAGGCATCCCAACTCGACCAAGAAGGCGCGTATTCATGCCTCGCGGTGCTCAGGTGATCTCACATGATCTCACACGTTGCCAGACAAGTTATGACACATCTGGCGGTTTCTTGGTTAATTAGTATGTAGGTTTATTTGGCACAATTTGTCGAATCCACATTGGTTTGGGAGACTATTAGTGAGAACCCGAAAATAGTTGGTTTATTCCTACAAATGGTTTGGAAGCTGGATGATCTGGGGGTGTCCTATTTTGAGAAACCACCATCTATGCAAATTGCGGCCTCCATTCAAATGGTCCGGTGCTCCCTCCTCAGCCATCACTAAACATCATGAAAAATTGTCGCATGTCTTTGATCCTTCTGACCATCATCACTCTTCATGCAACAGCCATGACTCTGGCCTAACATCCAGCAAAAGTGTAAGGATCCCGACTTGGAGCTGACATTTCACAACCATGGCATCACGCATCGAACAAAAACCAACGCATTGCCCACGCCATGCCATGTTGAGGTCAGGCGCAGCTCACTCATTGGGGTGGCCCCACACTGGCAGCCCAAGCAGGTGGACTGCCATAGCAACTTCTTCCAGGGAAGTGGCCGGGTCTTTGCCGGGCCAGAAACGGTTGAGTGGCCAGCACTTCTTTTGGGTGGATAACATGTCCATGGGCATTCCTCGA
>VSDK01022418.1:68354-94683 GCA_009767595.1 Symbiodinium kawagutii
GCATTCCTGGAAAAGGCACCCCCAAAGGCTTCGTTTCCCGGGTAAGGCCTTGGTTCAACTTGGAAGCAATTGGTCATTCAGGCTGGGATGATTGGGATGTGCACCTAGGCTTCAGCTGGCTGCCCTGAGAGCCCTGGCACTCCATCATAAGTTCTGTGGCCTGCACAGCACGGTGGCAAGTGTGGTTAAGGACGGTTGCATTGGGGCTCAAATCACATGTGGGATCCATGGGTATGTGTTCATGGGCTTCTGATATCTTCAGATGCCCGGATATGGTCGGTAGCATTGACGGTTGAACACGTTAGGGATCTATAGGGTGGAACGGTACCACTTATAACACGCAAGCGGACATTGCAAAAAATTGAGCCTGCAGCTGCAGCCTTTTATTCACTTTGGGGCTGACCCGCTTTCCCGGATGGGCGTTGGGGAAACCCTATCAAATGCACTCGATGTGCACACACCTGGGAGGACCTGCGCTCTTTTTCCAAGAAGTGCAATGGAAATGGCGATTGGTGTGGTGTCCAACAAGTAGCTAAGAATTCGATACAGATCATCATGTGTTAATCACCAGCTAGCCATGGAGTCAAGCTGAATGGCTCACAGGGCACACCCGTGCTGTGGTGCAGGAATTTCTGAGTTCCCTGCTCGAGCTGGATAGAGGGGGTTCCTCAGTGGCGTACGCAGATTCTGTCGCCCAGAAAGTGAAACATCCCAACAAATCAACATGTTTTTTGGGGATCCCAAGTACTCCATGTATGGTATATTAAGGTGTATCTGCGTACATCTGGGTCATTGTATGAGCAAATGTTGGTAATTATGCCATACATATAGCATGTGGCTATGCACCAGGGATATGGTTTAGAGCCACTGCATGCCGCACTCGCCTGCTAATCGAAAAAGGTATTTTAAATGGCGTACCCCGAAGGATTGCCTTTGCAAAATGATTAGGTACGGAAGGCTTTTGCATAAAGTATCCAAGTTTCCTAGCCAGCAGCTAATGTCGCTCAGCTTTTCCTAAGGCAAATATTCCATGTATGGCATTTGTACCTACATTTGGGTCCTTTCATGGGTAAATGTTCGTAAATATACCTATCAAACAACGCATTACAATAACATCTATGGAACCTCTGGGTTCTCTCACTATTGCTTTGCCGTTCCGCAGGATCTTCACCATCTACGTCGTCAAGCATTGGCTTATCAGGCCCACTGGGACATCACTGGAGACATGGTGGGCAGTTCCGGCAGGGCCAGCATGGTGCTGGGGCCTCGCACAAGCAAGGACACCACTGATTTCTGTATAGTAGGCAACCAACCCCAAACAACAATGGTAGAAACTAGCTGGTTACCTACTATAGTGGTAACTGGAAGCATAGGGGTGGGTACACAACCTGTCCTATCCCCAAAATCTGACTGACACAATGTGATTTTCCACGTGGCTGAGGGTCAATACCCTGCACCTCTAGCTGTTCACACCCCAGAAATGATCAATCTAGTCTAAGCGTTGGCAGGTCCACCGACCAATTTTTTGGATGGTAAATACCCACCCTATATATACAGTTGGTACATCCCCTATTATCTTTGGTTGTTCTCCTCCAGCATCATCAACCACGGACCAGCTTGATAGCCATTGGTTGCTTGGTGCCACTCTGCCTTTCGTTGTGACCATCCTCTCCCAGCCGTTGCTATGGCAGCGGAGGCAGCGGCTTGTGGCCGTGTTGCTGCTCCGCGCGAGGTCCCCAGGAAAAGTTCTTGTACCTGCGGAGCTGATGGCAAGAAAATGTTGGTGCAGGTTTGGTTTAACACTCCAATGACCAATGGTTATATTACTAATATACTAATATAGTTATTCACTAATATAGCTGTAATATTAACCCATATAACTATTATAGTTACCAGTATATTAACTATTAATACTCCAATGGTTATGTGTCAATATACTATATAACCTTTTTGAATCCCAACAAGATCAGTGCAAATCCTGCTCTGGTCGGGATGGCCATTGGTGCTTACATGAGCGGTGGTATTGTGGCAAACTGGTGATTCGCTCCCAGTTTCTACATGCCTATTTGCAGGCCCCTTTCTGAACCAAGTTGTGAACCTTTCGTTAAGGTATAATGTCTCTGTCTAAATTGGAGGACGCTTCCTGATGTCAGTGTTCTGACGGGGTCTTGTGGTAGTCTCGCAAAATCATTGATGTTCAAGATTCGAGTGCGTAAATACATGTAGTTGTATTGTAATTAATTACTGTATTTGTTGAATCTGTACAAACTGTACCTGCGAGTGTGTAAATATGTGCCTGTGCCAATGTTCGAGAATGGTGAACACTGAAATATAGGAGACGATCTGATTCTTCAGTATACAGAGATAAATATCATATGGTGACTGTACAAATATACATGCGTATACATGTATGTTATACAAATAAATTGGGTGCACACATGAAACCCGAGTACGCGTTCTTCTCTCTACTTGAGTGAATGTAAATAACACAGGCATCTGTAACTGTGCAACTACACACGGGAAAGAAACTCATCATTTTGGATGGCTTTATTGACTTCGGCTACAAGAATCTTGCTGTTTCACAATCATCGAGGCAGTGCTCTCTCTCTCTCTCTCTCTGGGCTTGGCTGTCCGCCGCCTCACGGAGGCCCCCGAACATGTCAAACCAAGTCGAGGCAGTGCTACTGCCTAGTCAACTGCACCTTGTGGGAAGAACAATCTTTGATCCTTGAAATTTGGCAGGAGGACTTCCATCCCCTGCAATCTTGATGGGCATAGTTGACAAGAGGGGAAATTTAACCCAGAAAGCCACATGCAGCTGGTGTTGGACCACAATCTGCCTTGTCATTTTCACTCCAGGTTGAGCTCAGGAGGTAACACATATTCATAGGTCGCTCCAACGATACTTTGATCCTGGAAATCGTACATGCTCACATACAGGAACCGATCGTTAGCCACCATGGCGCAGGGTCTCAAACCTTCAGGACACTGCAGGACTTCGATGCAGGCTCTGTCTCCTGGATGAAACGCCCACACCTTTCGTTGTTGGTGATCCGCGGCATAGATCTTGCCCTCTTCAGTTACGAAGAGCCTATTGATCTCAGAAGCCTGCCCGCCTGTGACTTCTCCCACCACAGCAGGTTCTGTTTCACCCTGGTTCATGCGAACTATCAAAGAAATAAATGGCCTCTTCCCTTGTCACGAAAAGACTTTCCACGATGAATGGCAGCCGGCCAAGAACAGGTTGGAAAAATTCGCCGACCAATTTCAGTAATCCATGACCGTCCCTGCTTATCATGTAGACCACACCATTGGGAGAAACACTCACAACAGTACCTTCCAAGCCACTCTGGACCAACTGGCCAGATCCGTTCTTGAAGCTGAGCAGCCGTGATTTTTTCATGTCAAACACGAGAATCTCACCTGCAAGTGTCACGAACACACTGCAGAACCCCCCTAAGTCATTGACTCCAGCCGTCCTAGCACCTTCTCCTGCAACGACTTTAGGGTCAGACACACCAGGCTTCCAACACAAGACACTGCAAGAGGCATCTCGAGCTTGCTGGATAGCAGCATAGATGGCGCCATCATGCCAGCATAGTGAGTTGCATCCCGCAGGCAGCACTTCCCGGGCAGAACCAAGGCGGGCGCCCAAACCAGGTGACCAGTGCTGCAAGCATCGCCTCTTAGGCAGAATTTGTTGCAAGTTTGCATCACCACTGCTTCGCTTCCTGTGAAGTTGCACAGCTTTGCCAATGTCTCGCTGCAGCTCACCCCCTTTTGCGCCAATAGAAGCGGCGAAGCGGCCAAGTCTAGCTAGATTCTGAGACGAGATGGAGGGAAAATCCACATGTAGCAGCAACAGGCCCAAGGAAGCATCCCTGTCTTTGGAATGATTGATCCATCTAAAGATCCCCTGCAACACCACATCTTCTCGAGACACATTCAAGTCGTCTCTTTGCACGATTCGGCCTAGCTGAGTGGGGGTGAGTTGAAGAAAATCTGGGTGCTGGGCACAAGCCTCAAAGTTCTGAACCACTTGGTCCTCACATGCATCCTTGAGGTCATGCAAACCGTGAGATTCTTGCAACACTTTGAAGGCTGTAGCTGCTGGAGCATTCTTCAAAGAGTTATGGAGTCCTGTCTGGATTGCTTCTGCTAACTGTGGCAAGTTGTAAGCATCTGCAAGTCCCAGTAGTTCAATGGACTCTTCCACTGGCACTTCTGGTTTCCCACCATAGATATAATCCAGCAAGGCCACCACCGATGCGGCAGAAGCACAAATTTCGATGGGCTGACCTCTTTGCACCTGACCTGCTTCACAAAACGATCCACCGAGCAGAGTCTTGAGAACGTCGCTGGTTGCAGATAGTCCGGTGGTGTGCGCACGATGCTCGGTCCCATCACGGCTCTTCAACATGCAGTCACACAAATGGCATTCTATCCAGAACTCCCGCATCTGCAACATGATTCCAGCCTGGTGCTGTGCCAAATCCGGGTGTTGCAACTTTACCCCTGCCATGGCGACAGAAAGACGAGGAACAAGTCTCACAACAAGTGCTTCAATATGGACATCTTCTTGCTCTATGAAGGTGCTTTCTTGTTCATTGTTGAGTGCCCCTCCCAAAAATATGTCTTCACACACAGAAATTGGAATACATCCGAACTTCATTACAAAAGGCTAAAAATATCTCAATATACATGTACATACCCTACATACCGAGAAATCACCCCGACCATCCCGAAACGGGCTCATGTTTTGATAGAGACACAATATAACAACCAAATTTTTGAACAGCAAATATTTGTTGGACAGGCCCATGTGGTGAACTGCTCAGTGCAATCAAAGCTGCTGCAGGTCGCATTGATCCATGAGCTGTAGTTCTATCAGTTAAGCATCAACTGTTATACTCGGAAGACAAGCTGGTCATCACAGCCTCGTCAAATTAAACAATCAACCTTGAGCACTCCCTGGAAACTCACACGAGTCATGATCCAGCTCAACCATCATCATGACCAGTGTAAGCACCATCGTCACCATCATGACCAAAATCATCAGCCCTGGCCGACTGTGGTGCCCAAAGTAGCAGGCCTACCCAAAGTTGCGGTCATGTATTCCAAGGTCATGCTTGAATAACTGGTCATTGCTTCTCTGAAGAAGGTCACTTCTGGGCGAAGTGAGGTACACACATTCCAAGAAGCCTCAAAAATAGCAACTTGCCAATAAGTGAGATGCATCATGTACAGAGTGGCTGCCAGGTGGACTGACGAGAAGGCCATCCCCAACTACGATTTTCTTTTGTTTTGGTCAACTTTTGATCGGCAGTCAACCATTTCCACAATTGATGCATGTTGTTGATAATAGTAGTGATAAATATTCAGTCAAATCATCGACTCAAACCCTTCTCTAACATGAACTGCTTTGATGACACATAGCTCTACAACTAAACCAATAAGTATGCAGGACCTTGGTATCTATGCATAGAAAGCAAAATAGATGCACGCAGTGGTGGACTCAAAGAGACTGCCTGCATTCCAAGCGAGGGCACTGGCTGGTGCACTGCCAAGTCTTGTCACCGCCTGAGACAAGGCCAGGAACAAGGAACTGAGCTCACTGTGTACCCTAAGTGAAGCTGACCAAAGCTAGAACTAAGCAGTTCAAAGATCGTACGCCCAGTGTCATCAGTACACATCAGCCTAAACGCTCTTTTTGATCTGGGTTTGAAGGCGAGTTATAGCCTGCTCGATAAGGTTGCATCCTGCGTTGCAAGGCATTCAAGTTTGTCTTTCCGAAGGTTTTCCACACAAACAAACGGAAACGACAGTTGCGGCACCCGCAACCGCAAACCAGGACACAAATTACACACTCTACAGTATATCACATTGCAATATGTGCTAGTTGCAACTATTATACCCAAAAATCAAAGTAATCGCTGATAGCCCCCAAAGAAATTGAGCCCTCGCCTGACCCAACTCACGACTCGCAAAAAATAATTGTCCCTTGTCTGGGGCCTAGTGCAAGTGATTATGAAAGGAATCGTTAACACACAAGATCAACATGATCTTTAAATTCTCCCATGATCCAAAGTACCATTGAACATAGAACGCGTGAACAACAAGAACAATAATCAAAAATAGGTATAAGATAAGTATAGTTTCTTATCTCATGTGAGTAGCCAAGGTTATATCATTATCACTCCCCATAGGGACACTGATGGTCACCATCACTTGCTTGGTGACCATGAGCTGGCCATTGGTTGACCGTTAATTGACCACTAATCATTTGACCATTAGTTGACTCTTTGTAAGCTAGTTAACTATCATCAACTATTTAGTTGGCTCTTGGTTGGCCATTAGTTAACTAGTTGACCGTCATTCACCCATCATCAATTAAAACCTACTGGCTAATCAATGTAGGCATCTCAAAGCGAAGAAGCGCCATCACCAGATCTGGGCGACCCAACGGCCCCAATAACCAGGAGCAAATCCACCTGCAGACTGAAACCAAGGACACCAAGTGAGGACGTCCATGGTGTCAGGGTGAGCCGATCATAGGGTGATCAATCTTGGAACATGTCAACATGCCTTCCTGCAACACGGAAATCCAATCTTGATGTGCAAGTGTGGTTCGTCATAGAAATGAAAAGCAAACAACTTGTCATCCTGGGGCTTATATAGGTGCCATAATCATCCATAATCACCATATAAAACCCACAATTTCATCCTGGAACAAAAAACCACCATGTAGATCAAAACTCAAGCAAGAGCAGGTTTCGCTGTGGATGCAAAATTTTCTGGGTGCAAAACATTGCAAAACAACTTCAGCCGCCCCAGGTTTGGTTGAACGACAGCCAAATGATTGAAACCAAAAGGAAAAGAAGTATGGATGCAACCGACATAGCCGTAGCTACTATTTCTTGAGAGTAATTCATAATAAGAGCAACGCCTCACTTCCAACCTTTTCTTGTTCATCTATTCTATGGACCGCTGTTAGTCCAAGAGTCTTTGACCCGTGACTGACCCATATGGCTGTGCAGAAACCATGAAAAAAATAGGCAGGTGCACTTCACAACTTGATGGGGCAAGTCATTCAGGGGATGTGAGCAGCCAAGGGTGCAGGGGCCCTTGACCTAGAGCCACCCGTTTGGCACGTATCGATGGCTAGGAAGACCTTCCCCAACCATTGGGAACCCCAAGCTTGGCCCCAAGACGTGCAAGGATTCGCATGGTCAACCACCAACAGTGTACATGCTTGCTTGATATCCCTACTAAGTGCAAGGATTATGGGTAACCACCGCCACTTTAACCGCTTAACCACAAGATAGGTGGAGATTCACCATCGAAGAAAACAGTCTGCTACCGTGGACCTCCCATCAGGATCCATCAATGCAATCTGTTTTTCTCATCAACGATTTCTGGGACCATGGCAGCTGACCTACTAGCACCATCGCACGCGCTTCGTTGTCGGGGATGTGTACCTGGTGCAAGGCACTTCGGGCCTGAGATTCGTATTCTCAAAACACCATGGCAAGGACCCACTTCGAAAGAACTGTGTGACAGGTTCTGCTCAAGGACACACACACGCACAGACGCAAAGAGACAACATCTTTACACAGTTGCACGTGTAAAGGCATTAGCATATGCTTGGGCAATGCTGAATACATCGAAGACATACACAAAATACATTGGCATTGGGAGGGGGAAGTGAAACGGACACGGCACCCTATGCACTATACATACTTGAATCTAAACACATATCCATATAAAATCATATGAACACATCTTTTTTTGTTCTGAGATATGAATGATGATGAAGTAACTGTATGTATATTGAATGCATGGTTTGTTTATCAATCGCCTGATAATGTTTGCATATTAATGAAAATCAACATACGATACAATATACAGTAGATAAATAGATAGATTATCACGGGTACAGAAATCCGAATGCACGCAGCTCCAATTTCATACTGACATTTGCACCCCTTCATTCCTGAGACTGAGCCCTGCAGGCCATGGTTTCCCAAGGTCACACGGAGTTCGGTCCCACGACCTGAGGGACACCAGCACTAGCAACATCTGGCAACATCTGAAGGTTGAGCCAAAGGTGAGCCATGGTGAGCCTTTAACCAGGACTGGGGACCATTTGGTTAGGATCCTAATGGATCATCATGGATTGTTCCGGATCATTCTGGATCATTATAATATCATTAGATCATTCTGGGTCATTCTTATCATCCACATGATCTTTGCCGGTAGTTTGAGTTGTTACGGGATCTATTGAGAGCCCCGATTTAGTAAGCTAGGATGCTCACAGTGGCCCACTCGCAAACGACCAGCTAAGCAAGCAAGGCAAGGCAAGTCAAGGCGAGGCAGCGAGCGAGCAAATGCCTTGCACCGATCGCTTGCTACCGTGATAAGCATCCACACTTAGTTGCCTGGCTTATCAGCGTATTGTCCCAATACGCAGGGCTTCTTGGTTCCGTTCTCTGATTAGACTGCCCTTTGGGTGCGTGTGGTTGTCAAGTGGCTCATGTAACCAATTCTGGCCAAACAATGATGTTCTGTGAGGTTTGGCGAACACAATGCTGGCACATTTCAACACAGAATGTTGATATAAAACATGAGAAACACGCACATATCAATATATAAGCATTTAATTTTTTCCAACATTTACAAGCAATTGAAATTTTCTAGCAAATCAACTATTACAGTAATTAGAAAGCACACTGTTGACACATGGGCACAAAGTAGATACATACATGAACGAAGTTGATGTTTGAAAATCAGCCAGTAGAAACCCTACCTGACTCGCAGTGACTCAACAAACAGCAAGAACCCCCCAAAACAACCGATCCGACATGACTGTGGGAAGATGTTGGAAGAAAACGCATCCCGACCCATCCAGAACTAGAGTCGGATGCCAACAAACAAAGTTTGGAGCACGAAACTGCGTCAAATACAAAGACACACACATGTACACAAAAATCAGCACATAGACAGGCATGTGCTTGTACGTACATGTGGCTGCCGACTTATGAAGGCTATTGCTTCCAGGTCAAAAGGAATACTCACATATTTTTCATGACTGCCCCTCCTGCCGAACATCTGTGTATAAGATAATGGCTTATCCGCATACACTCCAATGTCAATCTGAAACATTCTGAAAGAACATGCACTCAAAATGATTCAGTAGACTTGAACACTGATTTCACTTCAATGGTTCAATGTCAGTCCCGGGTGGTTCCGTTGTGAAGGCGGCGCGTGTCCCGGGTCATCTGCAGCTCAAGCACTGGAGGCTGATGGAGTGGGCGGTTGAAACTCCTGGGCAGCGGATCCCACGAGGAGGAGCGGCTGCAGGGCTTTGAAGTGATGGAATATGCAGCGTACCGTTGGCCTAACGGGTTACCTTTGGCACTTACATCCTCCCACCCACAACTGTCATGAACAACTGTGAACCATCATATGGGTTGGTCCTGTTTGATGGAAACATGTCCAGAATACCTTCGAGTTGAGCACATGTTCCAGCCATGTCTGGTTGACACCCTCGCAGTTTTGAAGCCAGCATGCATCCCATCATGAATAACACGGAGTACATGTGATTGCCATAGCGGCCCTGCCTCCGCCCTTGGCGTAGATGGCAGCGATGCCAAACAGCGGCGGATCTGGCCGCCAGGCCAGGATAGATGTGCAAGGCTGAGATCACGTGGTGCAAGGGCTTAACAAGCCCAGCAGTTAATAAGGAACAAATGGTGGTTTCTCAAAATAGGGTATCCCCAAAATGGTGGGTTAATTGCTATAAATGACTAGTAGTGGATGATTTGGGGGTACCCCTATTTTGAGAAACCACCAAATAAGCCGTCGAGGTTGTCAACTTGAAGAATCCATTCTATGAGTATAACCCATGGTTAACCATTATAGTTGAACAATCAAATCAGCAGTTAAGGTTTTTAACCAGAAATGAACAAAACCATAACCATCAACAGTGGCGGCACGTAGCGGTATGACCATACCCTAGAGTAATGGCTTGTCCACATAACCAGCTGTAACCCATTTCTAGTTTACCTTAAGTACCTGGTAATTTACCTTAAACTATGGGGGATATTGATGTGGATCTACGATGAACCCGGTATAAACATCAAGCAGCCAAGGTTGCGGCACTTGACTGTGCCCCTCAGTGGTTGCTAAGTGATGGGAAATGGGGATATCATGAGATATCAGTCAGCATCAAATTAAAAAAACATGTAGCGGCAACCATGACCGGATCAGAGCCGAAACTGATGGTTGGAAGACCAATCCAAGGCCATTACCAAACTCCAAATAAGCAGTGGGCTCAATTCTTATGGTCATGACATGTAGGCAAAGGCAAAACCTAGGTTCCTTCTATCATGGAGTATAGGGATTTGCTCAGGCCAGGCCACTAACCAACTGACTAAGATGCCAACCAATGAAGCACCTGACCTACCAACCCCAACCTGGTTTGGCACAAGATCCCAGGTGTGCTTCTAGAAAGCCACCAGCTGCACCAGCCCCACCAGCCTCCAGTTCCAAAGTCTTCTTCATCTCTTTCACTGCCTGTCATGAGTGTCATGAATCAGAACCTGAAATAATGCCTTGAGCCAAACAAACTGTCCGAGTAAACCTTCTTGACTCTAACCCAGCCCAAAAAAAGTTGACCTTTAGGCCAGCCACGGCCTGTTGAGGGGATGAACGGGTACTTGATTCAGTGCAAGAAGATTTGCATTTGAGCATCTGGACAAGTTTTAAATCCAAGAACGTTCGCACCAATCGATCCTAGTCCCTGCCACTGGCTCCGATTTTGATTATATATATATATAGCTTAATTGTACATTATAGATGGTCATGGCCCGCATTTTGAGTCTTTTGAAGACGAAAAAAATCTTGTTTTGGGTCTTCGAGGCCCGTCGTGATTCAAAAGCTCTCTACAGAACACCGCTGTCCTCTTCCTCGTCGCTGGCGGGCGCTTCTTCGAACTCTTCTTCGTGCATCAAACCGCTTGAGTCGCCTGAGACTGGGGACCAAGCAACAAAGAGCTGCAGGAACCGTCACAACACCAAGCAACCCCTCTACTAACAAATGCTGAAGAATCTAAAGGCATGCCATCGGAAAAAAAACAACTACAACAACAAAAAGAACGACATGGTACTTTGCTCCTATGCCAGGTTGCTAGTTTGGAAAAAAATCAATCACTACCAAATGCAAAACCCCAGTGTTTCACCTACGGGGCCTCTGGTGTGGTCACCCCAGCCCCCGGGAAAGCGCACCAAGGCGTGCGATGCACACGGCGATTTCCAATTCAAGACCTTCTACCTGGGAGCTGCAAGGTGGAGCAGCGAGCCCAAGTAGCACAAGAAACCTACAGGCTACAGTGGGACATGGTTGACACAGTGGCCAGCAATAATCAGCAATACTGTACACAACAAACAAATTGGTTGTGCAGTTCTTGGTGTATGATCTGAAATAGGCTGCCATCATCAAGAACGTCTGAGACAAATTGGCCACATGGTGGTGATATGTCGCCAATCCTCCGTTTCTTGTACATCTTATACTCTTTTGCCCACTACTGGTGATGCACACCCTATGTCAACAAGCATCTCGCTGGAGCAAACAGAATATACACATCTTGTCATCCCCAATGGGTGAAGCATCAAGTGACTCTAAAAACTGGTTCCTTCAAGCCATGCCCACCCTGGCATATCAATCTGGCATTGTTTCTGGCACATCTTCTGGCATTTTTGTCCGCCACTCACCTCGCACGTGTTCCGGCATTCTTTCTACACAAAATCCTGGCACTTCATGACATTCTTTCTGGCATATATTCTGACATTTTTTCTGGCAACCGGGCATGTATTCTGACACGCTACCCTGCAAATATTCTGGCTTGTTCGAATTCTGACATTTTGAAGGTTCTGGACCGGGAACTCCCACACTGACATCGAACGCTGTAAAGAGTTCGGCCCCTGCGCTGCCGGCAATGACTTGGAGTTTGGCATAGGCATCGGGTGAGCCCACAGTGATAGGGAGCTCATGGTACTGCGCCCTGTGCGAACCTGCGAAAAGCCAAGCAGGATAGGAAGACAATTGAAGGAGGAGGAAGGAGGAAGGAGGAGAAACACAAAACAACAGGCATAATTAAAATCTAGAGACATCTGGCATCATTTGGTACTATGTTGGGTCATTTTTCATGGTTTTATAACCCCTAAAATGACCCATTGAAACAAAGCTAAAGCCATCCACCACTGACTCTTCATAATGAAAGTTGCTCACTTGGAAATGCCAGGGCTCCAGACAGAGTGCATTTGACTGGCAGCCGCTTTTTTGGCCATTCCCAGCGTCAGCCTTGTGAAGATGGCCATCCCAACACCACGTTCCACAGTCAAGACACGGGGCACACCAGAATTCGTTCACACTAGGCACCAGCAAATTCGAAAATCCCAAACTTCTTAAGGGCATCCCAAAGCAGCATATGCGCAGCATATACAAAATTCGAACAAACAACGTGAAACAAGAAGTTGATATAATGTTTGCACAGAGTATCGCAATATGCCTGCATGCAAACATATGCAAGAAAAAAACATTGGAAACAAGCAGATATTGCAAAGACACAAGCGGGCTTAATGCTGTTCTCCCCAACATAGGTTGCCATGAATGAAACGGCCTGTGCTCTGCCACCCCCCAGCCACCTATTCACATCTTCCACCCTGACATCGTCCAACCTCACGGTCGTGCTGGCTGAAGCGACAAATTGCCAAAATGGTGCCGAAATTGGTTGGTTCTGCTGGTTGACGCCATGGGTGACCTGTGCTCTTGTCTCACAAATCATGCACCCACACCCTACGACACGCCTGCTTTGATCATTTTCCACCCTGCAATCTTGGCCGTTCATCATGGACAAGCAATGAGAAGCAGCAGCTCCAACTGGCCAGTGGTCAGTCATGGCTATATGATGCCACATATTTCTCGGTCCACTAGGCGCCTGTGGCGCTCATCCAAATAGGATCAGAACAACGCATCATCTGAGGATATGAATGTGAGAAGATATCATCGCCCACACTGACTTTGATTGGCCACGTCTAAGTATCATCAACCATTGCCCTCTGGTGATGTAATCTGACAATGGAAAATCCAACATGCTTGCATGAAAACCCCAAAAGTCCCGTGGCAAACACACGTTCCAAAACAAGCAACCTCTGATGATGGAGATTGAGGCGATTTTTCTCATTCAAACCATGCGCAATTAATACCAGGCGTACTGAAATCCAACACACTGTGCCTCTGATCGCCTGACAGGATCAGTACGAAGTTGTTGAAATATTTCTAGATATCCCATGCGGCTGTACCTGAACAGCATCCCCATGACTTAAGTTTCCCTCACCAACATCGCAAATCATGTCCTCATCTGGTTGGTGGTTTCAGCCCCTCCGAAAAATATCTTCGACCAACCAACCAACCATTTCTGAACACTAGGAAAACATGTTAAACCCACCAACCAGTCATGGTTCCCTGCTCAAGATGACACCCGCCACAGGCTCTGAGGCCCAGTGACCAACGATGAGATGGATACATGTGCTCCAGAGCCGCCTGGGGAGCATCCCAAATACCAGCAGGGCTCGGATCTTCTCAGCAGAATGGGTTCGGGGCGGACTCTCCGGATGACTTATATTCTGCCAAAAATATTGCTGCTCTGGTTTCCGCGTGTATCTCATGGCTATCTGCCACTCACACCCATACTATATAATGGACGAATAGCTCAACAAAAACAGATTTGATGCATCAGTCTTTCTAAGCGTGAGGAAGCTGTGTAGCACTTGCCTCACATCATCGGACCGTTGAACCTACCACTGGAGATCCTCGAAGCAAATGTGCAATACCAAGTCAGACTAACATTGCATACTGGCGAGTATGACACTTCCTGGACCTAGGAAGCCGCCGGCGGCTACAAAAATTGCCAACTGTTCTGCCGGTGGCGTGTTGGCCTAACAACCACGCTGAACCATGAATAAGTTATTCCGAGTACTAGCTGATAACCACCACTTGCCAGGGCTCCTGGTCATCAGCCACACTGAAACATGGAGGATTGCACACCAGGCCTACCATCAATGAATCAACCACTTACCAAACTAAGTAACTAAACTGGAGAAAATGCACAGTTGCTTGACCAAGCTGGTACCCTCCCGTCTCTTCGCCACCTGCAATGACCGCTTCTCCAATGACTTCTCTTGTGCCAACGCGTCGCCTGGTACCACGATGCTTGCAACGCTGCGAGGCTTTCCATAGCTAATAACCTGTGGAAACTATGCAACAGCACAGTCAGCTACCTGTACCAACCATGCCAATATCAAGAAAAGGATCCACGATAGGCAAGAGCTGAATGGATTGGTCGACGGTCAAAAGTGTACATCGACAGCCACAGTTTCTATACGATCTAAATCAGCATTTGTTTTCCTGCAACATGCGGATGAACTGCAATGTAAATATGTGTGTTAAAATGTTGGAAGATACACTGCAAGCTATACTAAGGCGAAATTACTGTGCTCATTTTGCATTTGTATTTACGCACTTGCAAGTGGCTGAGGGGAAAATTATGAAGGTCAGGTGTGCATAGGCGTGCCACTTCTTCCCTACTGACTAAAAGACTGGTCTACCAACTTGTGACATCTGTTGAAACCCGACTGTGTCTTCGACATACATGGCTTTACGTCAGCAAGGGTCCCTCCTCCTCACACCAAACCAAACAACACTGAGCACAAATACTGCGATTGCCTAAAGTGACTAAAGATAATTCAAGAATCTGATCCGACTCGTAAGGAGGTATACGAGATGGTAAGTCGGGTAAGTGGCGCAATGTATCAGCGCCAGTTTCTGAGCCGTGACCCATGCGTGCGAATCGGCGCCTTTCATTCGGAGCTGCGAATCGGCGAAGCCTTGAAGGTCCAACCTGGGGGGCAGGGCTGATCCAAGCTGCGGCGGGTTGCGGACCCACCTCACAGCTACGGTCAGTGTGACAGGGGAGTTACGTGCCACATCGGTTGTGTGCAAAGGAAAGAACATAGACTTACATCTTTAAACACCTTATGCAATAAATGACTTTGAAAGAAGGGGATGCTAATCGCAGCCCACCGTCAAGATGAATTTGGGGAAAAATCTGGCCATATAAGGATGGCTGTTTGCAAACGCATCGGTTTTTGTTTGAAAGTAAAACTCCACAAATACTGAAATGGCAAAGAGTATGTGGTCACCCAATTCAATCAATGGAGACATCCCAATGGCATCTCCGTCATCAATCTCGAACCAAAGAGGAAACAACAAGCCAACACAGGCCTCACCGCGCTGGTGGATGGGGCGTGCTACGGGAATTTACCTGGTAAGAAATGCAATCAGGGGTACCACCTCGTCATTGCTTCACCAGCACATGAGTTTGGGCAGTCCTTTCAGGAGTTGGGGCTGCCTATGGGTCGTATGGCTCTCCGCACAGATGGCCTGTTCAGCTCAGGGATGCCCTTAGGGTCGTTGGCAAACTGTGCTGCCGGGCTTGGGATCCTTCAAGGCCCAATGCAACCATTCCAACCTGAAGGCAGCCGCTGGTTGGTTCCCGTAAGGAAAGACTGCGTGCAGGGCTGCGTGTGGAGGTTTGTAAATGTGATTTCTATGGACAAAAATTCATAAAAATCCATCAATAAGAATACAAGACATATGGCCTATCGTGGCCCCTTACCACTGGCAACCAAAGCTTGTGACAACTGCCACCTGCTTTACACGTTGAGCCAGCTATGCAATGTTAAAACTCAGCTGGAGTTATTGGTTGTCCTGAGTCAGGAACGACACCCTTTAGCAATGGAAACGGCTATTCTTAAAGAATTATCCTCAAAATGAGTTGCGCATGGAACACCAAGCAACGTGGACATGGTGCTTGAAGCCTTTACAATGGTTGTAGATAGCTGTCATGTCACAATGCGGAAATATCAGTTCGACCATAATTTCAATCTTTTGGGCTGGCGGTTTGCTCACCCAAACCATTTACACACCATCAAAAACACGAGTAGGCAGTATAGACATGTTTCACACCACCTCCCGCTCAATTGCTGAGATTCATACTTGATAATGAACTATCATTTCTGAGCAAGAAGCTGTGTTTCACCATTGCCTGACCATTACGAACCATGTCATAGCATAGTGAGCTTCACCGGTATCCTTCAGCATTCTTGAAGGAAACCTGGGTTCACCAGCTGCTGGGAAGCACCAACTCGCCATGCCGTCAACCGATCCTACCCCTGGCAGGTTGCTCACAGCTGCACGGTACGGGCTGTTAGCACATTGAATTTGTTAATGATCAATGGTAATGGTCCTATGACTATTACTAATTGCCTACTACTAGCATGCTATTACACCTATGACTGTTACCCCTATGACTGTTAATTATTGCCATTGACATTCGTTGTGTGAGATTTTCATTGGCCATCTGCTAACCATGATTACCAATTACTAATCACTAGTAACTAGTAACCACTAAACACAGAATCATCCATCTATTCATATCTACTACTGTCTATTAATACCTTTCACCCCATCTCTCTCTCTCTCATTATTCCACTGGTTCCAACGTCCTAACCATCCATCTTCCCGTTGGGGGTGGAGCACCCGGCCCTGCTTGGCAACCCGACGCCGCACGGCAGCTGGTCACGCTGGGCGACATGAAGACGTCCAACTGGCGGAAACCGTGGAGCTGCGACGGGGTCGTCCCCAGGACCGTGGCGGTTCAAGGATTCATCCCGAGGTGATAGCTATGGCTGGACATGGCTGCATAACCCATGGCTGGTGACGGCTCATGTTGAAGGGGATTCATTCCGAGAGCCATGGCTGGGACTTGTTGGATCTTGTTCACCGTCAACTCCAAGCAGCACACAACTAGCCCCCCGGCTCCTCCAATGCATCTGCTCCAGCGCGGAAGTCCGTCTGCACTGAGTTCAAAGCGCGAAAAAGTTGAACCTCTTGGGAGAGCCACTGGTCACGGCAGGCACTGTTTGTTTCCCAAGGGTCTAACCAAAGGGGCGTCCGGCTAGGCATTTGCACGTGTGTCATTTGTCTTCATTTGTCTAGGCCTGTCTTGTTCTGATTGTTGTCTCATGTTGTCTCTGTCTAGACTTGCCTCTAGGTGAGAATTCTTGCCTCGCGGGATTTAACTTCCCGGACTTCCCCCTCTTTGTCCTGTTCATGTTACACCTTGTCCCACGCTACACGGGGGAAAATTCGGTGTGGGTAAAATTGGTATAGGTTGACACACACGCACAAACCAACGCTGACGGATATAGTGGTCCGATTCTAATAGAGTTAAGATACATTCCTTTGGACAATTAATTGTTGGGTGTATCACTCCTCGTTGATATGTGTATATTGCAAGCCCGATTTCAAATCAATAGGGCATCCAAGAGTACGAGAGGCCCTTGCGAAGCATCATCAAACAAGCCAATTGCCGTGGATGAGAGTTTCATCTGAGAATGGCTAATGTGAAGAAAAACACTTTGATGCCTTTCAGTTGAGGTGAAATTTTGAGTAATTACGTTATACACTCTCTCCGCACTGTTTACATCCAGCAATCGCAACCATCAAAATTGGACATGTCTTGAAGTTACATCGCGACTTGCATTCTTAGTTGGCTGTGGGTCAAAACCCCGTACCCCTGATTCCCCTATCATTCACCATGGTTTTCCTTATTATTGCTGGTTATCATCCCCCATTAGTTGGCTGGTTAAGATTGGCCCATAGCCAGTTGTTGCTATTGACGAGGAACGGGCCGACATAGCTGGAACATGCTGGAACCTGCTGCATTCATGGCTGGTCCTGGCCACAACGAAGGGGTGGCGCCACCTGCAGCTGACGGAGCCACCCATTCCAACCCCCATCCGTGTTGCCTCATCTTGACTCCATTGACCGGCACCACCATCTGCAGGGGCACAAGCCATTGATGGGAACCAATGATTGCACCAAATTTCAAAGGCCAGAAGTGAAGTTACAAGAGCAAACTAATCACTGGGCTCACTGGAAATCTTCCCTTCAGATTGTAAGTCTTGTTGTTGGTTCTTTATTTTTTTCGAATAAATCATGCTTTCATTTGTCGCGCTCGTATTTGCATCACATGTTGGGAATTTGCTATGTGGGGTTCTCCCGTGCGCTCTAGCGGCTCATATGGAGCCAAACGTCCGCTTAGTGTATTGTCAAGAGCGGGTTAGCCAACCCTTGTCATTCAACAACCCCCAAGCTCCCTTCCCAAACAACATGATATATATATATATATATATATATTAAAAAAAATATCAAAGCTCCAAACAAAATGATGCAAAAATACTGGAATCATCTATTATCACATGTAAAATCCACCGAAGTTTACAACCCTCCCTCTATGAATCACCCCACTGAAACTCCCAAAGTTTTGGTACGGCTTGAGCAGAATTGCTCAAAATTATCCAAAACTCTGTTCCTACTGAAACCATGATCGCTACCTCCGGCCCTACTCCCTCTTCCTACCCTATTTCCCCAACCAATCCTCCAGTCTCATATTTCAAGCACACGGCTTTAGGCGATTTCCGCAATGGAAATCTTACGACTCTACCGGCTTCTCCCCAACCATTCCATCTTTCTGCCATGGAAAGTGAGTGATGCCCCATGGTCAGTCCATCCTTTCCCCAATGGTTACCTCACCACTTTGATGGACCGTTGGTGACTTGCTGAAGAATTCCTCTTAGGTGGACCTTCAATTGTGGGTGACCCAAAAATGGGAGATCCATTGGTTCAACCACCCCGACTTTACCTGAATAGCTGGTGATTTACCATCAAATATGAGTTGATTTCTCACATATGGATATGGATCTACACTTCTTGATTTCATGGTAGTCAGTTTGCTTGATTTCATGGTACTGACTTTGCCCATGACTGTTCCAACTCACTTTGATCTACGGTAAAATTTCATCGGTTTACGTGCATAGATGGCAAGATGTTAATCTGTTTAAACTTTGAAAACATAGTACTAAGATCTGCCATTCTTCCCACATCTTGATCTTAGCGCCCCTGGGTCTCCCTTCTGTTCAAGGTCATCAGCATGGCATGTGAAGCACCCAAACCTCGGCGAAGGGCATTCAGGTTGCGCGGAACCAGCCGTTAACCAACCAACCAAGCCGGTGACTTCGAGCTGGTGAATGGTTGACACCATTCAAGGGTAGAAACCAACAATGGTAGGGAATGACTAATACTGGCTGGGTTAACTAGTTGATACATTGTTGGGGATCAGAACAAACCTGGTGACTTCTTTCTGGTTAACTAGTTGATGCCGAAGGATAATCAACAACAATTGTAGGGGATATACCAGCTGTATGTAGCTTTGGGTCACCAGTAGCCATCGAAAAAACTGCTAGCTGAACATCCCAGCAAAAACTAGTCTGGTCACTTGGGGAGGTTCACTGGGATACGAGGATTTTGACGGGTAGCCATTGGCATGCCAATGTCTATAGCCTAACCCAATAAAAATGATCCCTTTTTTCAAAATCCGAGTGATAGTCACAAATAATTACCCTCTACTAACCATTGGTTAACCATTTGTTTCAGCCGTTAGCCATGGTTAACCGCTGCTCGACCATATTAAATAATCGACCATATTACAATGCTAACATCACTAGCTATTAACATTACTACTATCAATTATCAACCATTAACATCCATTAACAATCTACCAATTGCTACTCTTCAATCAACCCATTACTTTTTGCGAATCAGTAAGTTTAATTATAGTATATTATCAACCATACATCAACCGACTAGCTACTAGCAGCCACTAGTCCACCCTTCTTCTTAGCTAAAGTAATGAATCACCACTAGTAGCACCCAATTGGCTATTAGTAACCATTGAATCTGCCATTGCTCCACCATCAACCCACCATCAACCCACCATTAATCCACCATTATTCCACCACTAATCCACCATCTTTTTCTTGAATTTACTGGTTAACCATTAAACCATTATCCACCCTTAATCCACCATTAATCCACCATTATCCACCCTAGGACCCTATCCCCAGGTTCACCATGTCATGTCACCGTCAAGGAACGGCCCGCCAGCACATCGCTGGCCCTTCCACCAGGCACGGTCAAACGCATCCTGCTGGGAGCGTCCCAGCGCATGGCATGATGGCTACTGATGGTCACCAGTTATAAGGCTCACTTGGTGAAAAATGGGTGGTTAATAACTGGTTAATAACTATAGTCAATAATGATAAGGATGAACAATGATGGTGGTTAATACTGATGGTGGTTAAGAATGATAGGGATTAATAATGATGGTGTTTTTATAAGGCTTATTTGGCTTAATTCTGGGGCTAATAGACCATTTAAATGGTGACACAAATGATGGTTTAATGATAGTGAAACCATTCATTAGCTACTGATGGCTTAATTCTTTTCAATGATAGGGGCTAACAAACCATTTCTCAGTGGGGTTCTCGAAATAGGGGAAACCCAAACATTGATGGTCTATATACTGCTATAGATGGTTTATATAAAGGATGATTTGGGGGTACCCCTATTTCGAGAAACCACCATAAAGCTTATTTGGCTTGATTCTGGTCAATGAAAAGGATTAACAACCAACAATACTGGCTATTTATCTACATGTGGATCACTGAAAAGATGAATGTTGGTAAGTGTGCCATACACGGGATTATTTGGGAACATGGAGAAACTATCATGCGTGATGATTTAGGATATACACACCTGATGGTTGATGATCTGAAACAAGTGATGGTTGATGATAACATGTGGTCATTTATTGTGGTCAATCATGGCTAGTGATTGTTTAAATAGTAGATCCAGGTGTTCAATAATAGCGGATTGATAACCAACAAAAGTATCATGAGTGATGATTCGTGATCTGAGAATGATGATTGACGATAATTGTGTTTTTGGGATAATGGTTGATGCAATTTATGGAACTTTATGATAGCATGTGATAGATTGAGATCATGTGCAGTAGCATACGGTAGCACATGATTGCAGAATCATGCACCATGGCACTGATATCACAATAGAGATCTACCATGTGATCACATGTCAGGTAGTCTCGGTTTTGGACCATACCTGACATCATGATTTTTGGGTCACGCACAACGAAGTAGCTCTCGCATGGTTGGAGGATCTTCGCATGGTATTCCCACACTGGGTCTTACAAATAGCACTCCGTCGTCTATTGGGAAGTGTGAGGTACTATGTCATATATTCTGGGTGACTGGTGGGCCACACACATTTCACGGAATAACCTGCCCTGCAAATCAAAGGCGGTCAACTTAAGCATATTAAGTCATGACACTATCCGAACACTAAACAACCAGGGCAAAACTACCTATGAAACATGCTGTTTCATTTGAGTTGAGTGGACTAGGCACCTCTCCTCTCTAGCCAGTGGCACTTCCCGACCACCAGTTGCTATGCATCCGCATCATCACTTGTTTTGGCGACCAAATTTGTTTCTAAACAAGTGCAATGTTTAAACTTTAAACGCACCACGCCAGAAATATCCAGAAACACTGGCAAATTGCTGCTAAATCTCGAGCCCTTTCCCGGTCCCGGCACGTGCTGGCCCAGTAGATGGACTGGCTGGCAACACCAACAAACGCACCTGGACAGCAACGTGCTCCTCAACTATTATGAAACATCTTGGGGAGATGTAGCCATTGGGGTCAATCAGTTCATGGTGTGTGTGCTGGCGTTCACTGCCATCATTCCGTAGCAAACAAGGGCATGGTTTGAACCCAGCCATTTCATACTATTTCAGCGTTCCCTCAAGAAATATGATAATGGAAGAAGACAACACATAATGAATCAAATTCATGGCTCTGTATGTAGATTTGGCCTGCAAGTAGACAGCTAGAACTCCAATGGCCAACTCATAAGATCTCTGAGTTTGGCACAAGCAAACCGTTGGCCAAGCGCATAGTGGTCACGTCCTCGAGGCAAAACCATCCGAAACATGCCCTCACCAGCTAGGATCACAAGCTTGTGATGATGGATTGCCACTAGATGCTGATTCCCACAGAGCCAATTGTGAACTCAATTCTGAACCATTTATGTTGCAGAAACAGAGGGTCATCCAGGCTGAGGAAGGTAGAGAAGTTGCATCAGCAGCACCACCACTGACCAATCAAGCACGACAACGCCACAATCACCAACAAGAACAACAACACTTAACACCAAAGCTACTGTACCCCCAACAAGACCCCGACCAACAAGAATCACATCACTACCAACCAAAACAACAAAAAGAAAACACCTTGTGAACTGATGCCATGTTTTACGTTGACGTCAACTTGGGACCTGAGTGGATCACCATGGGCACCCGCACGCCGCTTTTGGTGACCTCCAAAGCTTCCGGGATTTCATCCACCTGGCACTGCGTCCGCACGTAGTGAATCCTCTCGTGTTAATGTTGAGGTTGATCTCTCTGGCAGGAGAATGCCTAAGGATTTGAAATCCAGAGTGGGGTTCTGCAAGTACGAGTTCTGCCCAGTGGGCCATGCATCAATAAAGGCCTTTCTATTGAGACAAAGCCTGAGGTGCAAGGAGCTGCAAGGAGCTGTCAGGAGCTGCACGGCCCACCTGTGGCGCCAGGGAGGCCTCAGGTACCAGCTGCCCCGGGCACATGCCATGATGGGCTCGTCGTACCTGCACCGTACTATAGCATTTCCTGGCATTTGCCAGGCATCTGCGTGCAAGTGTGTTCGCACATGATGGAATGACACGGTTTTAGTTGATGGAATCTATCTTCAACAGGAATCGAAAAACATGGGCGAATCAAAGCAGGACCATATCCAAGCATCTTACTTCGCAAAGACCTGTTCATATTGATCGGTTCTGGCCGGAAACAATGCCCAAAACATCTTTAAACCAAGAATTGCAAATGTAAAAATAGTGATTGTGATTAGTTGGATGCTTGATCGATGAACGTGCTTGCTCACGCGTTGCAACTCACTGAAACAAATCTATTTGCTCAACCCATCATGGCTAGCAGACTGAACCACACAATCTTTTGCAAGAAGTGCATGGTCAGGAATCGTGTATTAACATGGCGGTCAAAATGCACAAAGACGATGCGAAAGCCTGTTTGATGAAACATCATTTTTAAATAAATACAACGTCCAACCAACTGATTAGAGTATATTATGTTTCTATCACATCTGCTTTTGCAGCTTCAATGCTTAATCTACCATCACTAAATAGGACCATCAAGCATGATTCCGTCCATTAACCACTCATCGGTACTCATCGATAACATGCTGTAATCATACCCATCACCCGTCAAGAGCCATTGAATAGCAGAATCACAACTCGGAATTGCAATGTTAATCAACAGTCAAAAGTAACAACGATAAAACTGACAGGTATAACCATCAATTCCAAAATCATCGTCTGTGGTTATATACCTAGGAATGACCTACACAACTTCATCATCTTTTTCCTATCAATTCCTGGGTATTTAACCAATAAGTACTTATCAAGGATCAATTCCTGGGCTTCGGGCTGGTGCCGAGACTCGTCGTTGGGCTGCCTGGCCGTCGCTATCCTGGCAGCTAATCTAGTACTGAAACATATCTCCTCGGAACAACTACGATGTATAAAACCTACAGTCAAGCTTCCCTATGGATGCTGCATCGCTTTAAAGATAAGAAAACATATCATACATACCCTTTGCAGGGTGGCCCTCGGGCGTGGCCATGGCCTTGCCATGGGAGGCCTTTGGGATGGCCCTGGTATGGTTTAGTACGTGTGGGGCATGGAGAGGCTAGTCACTAGTCCTTCTTGGCATGTTTGCTGGTTTAGGGTTAAGGATTCTTGGCATGTTCAGGATTGGAGGGACTAGTCCTTCTTGGCAAATAATGTATTTGGGTTGAACAGTGGCATTGGTCCAATAGTGGCAGCTCATTAAACAAAGTGGCATGGCCAAAAATGTTCATAGCCATAGTGCATGGAATCATTTGGACATGTTTGGACAATTCCCGGATCTCTCACCAGTAAGATTGCCACAAACTATCCAATTGCCTCTACTGTTCATGCCTTGGCTGGTAAATGTGCCAAAAAAAATACCTCAACCAGTCAACCAGGTGCATACATGTCCGAACGGCAACCGATATGAGAGTTAGTATAGCCACAACATCAACCGATATAAACCAACATCAGCCCACAATCTCAACCAATGCCAAGCCATATGACCCACCCACATAACCAAGCACCAACGAAGGAGAAGACCACGCTTGCACCTCGCTGGCGTCCAGGCCCTGAATGCTGCGGAGCACAGTCTCCTGCGACAGCTGGCCCCAGCCATGCAACTGGATTCATCAAGAATCTCTATAGACTATTGAGTTGAGCAAATTCAATCATAGTCTAGATTGTCTAGATAATCTAGATATGTCTAGATTGGTTATTGAAAAAAATGGGATACAGTGATACATCTGATTGATTCTATATTCAATGGCCAAAATGGCGGTTAAGAACAACCTCTGTCTAGCTGGTGAAAAGTACACACGTGGCTCATGCACGTGTGTAAACGTGCCTCGTGCACGGTTCTAAATGGCCAAGATGCAAGACAGCTTAGGACTGTTTCAACATGATGGATAGCAGTCAATTTGCTCAAGGGCGAAAACAACAAGATGACCAGGACCATGACACCATTGTTGACGACGATTCACTCCTAGCAACTCACAAAGCTCAAAAGCTGCGCGGCTTAAGTGAAATCCTATGTTACTCATAGCTGGACCTATGGCCTATGGACATCTGCGGTCTTCATCTGTGTCCACAACTAGGACTACCAACTCCCAAGCTTCGACGAACCCAAGGCCCTGACCACTTCTTGAGCACTGGGCTGGGAGAAGGGCACCTAGCAGTGCAATGAGATGTCCCACAGTGGTGCCTACAAAACCTCCCATCTCAACCCTACTGTGCACAACCCTGTGAAACTCTGCACAGCATCCGGAACCGCCCTCGTCCAGTCAAAAAATGATCAAAAACCGCTACTTTTTGAGGGAAACCCTCAGGCTTCATCAGCTGAAGCTACAACTTTACCGCCTCGACCCTTTGATTCAGCATTTCGGTGCTTCTCCGGGCCTTTCTGCCATTGATCTCGTCTGCCACCTCAGAGCGCAGCTACCATCGTGCTTTCATGAGATTTACCCACCAAGCAAATGTATATCCAGCCAAGCAGCCTGATTTATAGCACTTCTTGTTGGAGATCTTCTTGTTGGATACTACCCCTATTGTCAACCATGAGCCAGCCTAACCCATGAACTCAACTGAAGGTTTCCTCACAATGCATTAGGACCAGGACCAAAAAGCAGCGAGTTCTAACACTGAAACATGTGACCCCTAGATGGCAGTAGCTCCAGCTACTCTCATAGGAACCAACAGCTGCGAGCAACTCCCTCCATGGCGTACTGCCATGGACTTCAATGTCACCTTGTCATGAAGCTAGGCAACATCACCAAGTCGACGGGCTTGAAGCTGCAAATGAACCAGCTTGCGGTCCATTCAGTTCTCCGAGGAAGCGGCAAGAGCCACAATTGAAAAGAACCAAACAATTGCAAGTCTTGTCTCTGTGTCAACCAGGGAACAATCATACACTGTCATATGCTGACCAAGCAGATCCAAGCAGTACAGACTGGTGACCACAACAAGTCACTATGGTCATGATGACAATAAGAGCCCCACAAGTACTGTCTTACAAAAGTGGCTTCCCCCCAATTGCACTTCCATCATGTTCATGTAATCATAGTCATTCATCAGAAACTACCATGAGGCTCGAACACTGAGCTCCAACCGGCTCCACCTTTCAAGGATAGCACTGGATACCCCTGACATCCTGTGACCAGCCTTAGGTCCCTCCCAAGCATTCAGCCCAGTGACCGTGGCGGGGCAAGAGACCACCACAGCTCCGCGCCTGAAAGGGATGATCCATGCAGGGTGATGCAAGGTGACTGTCCAGTAATTGTAATGAGCCTCAGGAGGATTGTCAACTGAACCAGTGTTAGCAACATGGTGACATGTCCAGGTCAAAAATAAGTTCAAAGTGGATGGTTCGTTGTGGGCATACGGCTTAAATTGTGTAAGCTCATCGACATCCAAAACATCTGGGGCCATGAGTCATGGGCTCCGGTTTGAAGACCACTCATCTGCCATAGTTTTGTCGATTTCATGTCCTTGCAACCGAATGGGAGCAGCCTCAGGAAAGCCAGCAATTGAATGACCAGAATAACTGGTTTCCCTGTTGATATTCAGCAAA
>VSDK01022418.1:94836-105151 GCA_009767595.1 Symbiodinium kawagutii
CGCTCTTCTATTTATAGATTTATAAATACATATTCAAAAATGCAAATGATATAGCGGATCATGGTTCATCCCATTTCCCACTTGGACCACAGTATTTTTTTCTCCCAGGGACGCGCTGTCTCCAGGGCCCAAGAAGCCAAGCATGGACCTCGGGGAGTAGCGGCAGGCAGCTGAACCTGACCTGTGGCCATTCCTGGTTGGCTCAATGACTCTGGTTGGTGCTGGTTGGTGCTGGGTGTGAACCACCAAGCTTGGTGACGGAGTGTGTGTTTTCCGAGGTAAGTGATACAAAACAAAAACTTGGAAGAAACATCAAACAGCTGGTGATGTGTGTTGAACACATCCTCCATGCTTACCTGGGATGGATAAAAGCCGACGTGAAACAAAAAATGAACCTCAACAGGTCCACTCGATCTGTCTGTGTTTGTCAGGCAACAATTGCACTATAGTGATGATTATGGAATGAAGTAACTGTACCGCAAACCCAAATTGCCATGTCATGGGGTTAGATTTTTCGTGCACTTTACTACTTTACCCCATGCCATGCAGTTACAATGGCAACAACTTACTTCTACCCCGTTCGGATCCATGGCGATATGACCCCTGAGGTGACTTACACATTTACGGCAGCGTAGTAGTAGAGCCTATGACCTGGTCCGGGTCAAGAGTAATTCCCTAATACGAACACATAATCATATAGTCATTGAAATGAACATCCAACCACGAAGAATGTACATGTGCATTCATGCACTTACCCATTGACAGCTTCTTCTTATACATTATGGAGGATTCTCAAAATAGGGGTGCCCTAAATCATCCGCTTCTAATCATTTGAAATAATGATCCAACCAGAACTTTGGGGCTCCCAATCTTCAGAAACCACCACATGTGTAAGTTAAGTTTGGCCACTTCCCAAAGCACGGCAGCCAGCACCACATGCACCAGGGGCCACGAGGCTTCCACAGGTTACGCCAAGATTCCTCAGGCTCTCGTTGAATCGATCCAAGGTGATGCCCTGCGCAGCTGACACCCACAGGCCACCGGGCAATCGCAACGGATTCCCCAGGGGTGACTCCAGGACCCATGAAACTATCTTTCAAGTATATAGGAATAGGTTCTTAGTGATGATAGACTTTGAGTTAAGTAATAGGTTCAAGTCAAACAATCGGTTGAAACAGGTTCTTAGATGTTTTGAGCGATTTCAATTGGTGATGAAAGTTGATCAAACATCAACAATCATAAACGATGAAGACTTGGGCCATTCATGGACAAGCGCTAGCTAAAGAAATGCAGGACAAATGGCAAACACATGCCAACACCACCAACCACCATCAACCAAACAAGCAATGCAACTTTGATCAGCAAACACCAGCCAAGCAGTTGCCATTGCGGCTGCTCCAGTGGTACTCTCTGCTTCGGTGCGTTCAGACGTGCTGATGCTATAACTGTTTGCGGGTGCAGCTGCTGCAGTTGCGATTGCTGTGACTGATGTTGTTGTTGTTGTTGTTGTTGGTTGTTGGTTGTTGGTTAATCTTGTTTATTGTTGTTTGTTGTTTCTGTTGTTGGTTGTGCTTGTGCTTGTTGTTGTTGTTGTTGTTGTTGTTGTTGTTGTTGTTGTTGTCGTTGTCGTTGTCGTTGTCGTTGTCGTTGTTGTTGTTGTTGTTGTTGTTGCTGTTGCTGTTGCTGTTGCTGTTGCTGTTGCTGTTGCTGCTCTTGCTGCGGTCCTTTGCTTTTTGTTTGTCATGAGTTGCGGGCAAGTCTGCGACCGCCGCTCCAAGCCTGCGCCACTTGCTTCAAGGCTTCATTGAAGCTGGGTGCCTAGGACTTGAAACGAGAACATCTTTGGGGCGGTCTGCTGGGGGATCCAATTGAGGGGTCCAACTGTAGCAGTTCTACCTGGACCACATGGAGGATGGTCTGCTGGGCCGATGAAAAACAAGATTCGTACATCTGATTCAGACTGCGAAACAGGAACATCTTCTGATGTCTCACTGCAACAGGCAAAGCGCCAACAACAGCGTGATATGCATGCCCATTTGACCAGTTCAGTTTGTGATGCTCTTGTCAGGCTACTTGACGTGTCGTTGAAATCTTGGCCATTAACAAGTGGGTCAATACGGCAATACGGCTTTGTTTGATGCATTTTCTTCCAACTCTAATTACGATATCAGTGTAGTTCAAGGCAATTGGCATGAACAAACACCCACCTGATCATGGAACACAGACATCTACTAGATCAAACATGATTAAATAGATCAATAAACAGATCAACCAAAAATCCAACCAAATCGCTCAACGCAAAATCTGCTTCTGACAGTTCCTGTCCTCCGTTCAAATCCACCGGTTTAAACTGGGATCCCAGGACACTGGTGAGCAGATGGCCGGTGGGTGTTGAAGCAATTAGGGCCTGCAGGGAGGGTAGTGCAGCCAGGGGATAGCGCACAGCCAGGGGGTAAGTATGGTGACTGTACTGATGGGGGCATAGACTAATGAAACCTCTTCTCTCAGATTAGGCACAATCAGCAGTTCCAATCATGGATTGTTTACCCACCATCCAACCAAGAGTCTACAGAGTCTCTAGAGGTTGGATTCCTCTAACTTTGTGGACGACTGCAAGGGGGGTCTGAAACGATTTGTTTTTTACACTGGAACCATTCGACACCTGAACAAATTGGCGTTCTATGCGTTGCCCACTGGGAATCCGGCGCAGGGAAACTCTCTTCTACGAGGTGTTTGACAAGGACACATCCCAAATGATCAACATATTCCAATGGTTGCGGTTCGAAAGGGTAGAGAATAGAGGGATCTTTTCCTAACGGATCCTCCTCCGAGGTTCTACCCGCAAACATCAGCAGTTCGGGTTCCACTAGCTCATTACTGTCACCGGCTGAAACTGAAGCGTTGGATCAGCCCAGTGCCTCTATGATTTCCCGAGATGTGCCAGCCTCAGTGGTCTGACTTTTTTAGTTTGGCTCTGTGAGAATCAGCAATTTTCAGTGGCTTCAGCCTTACCAATTGAAACTTCAGTGTAATCAATAGTTACCAATTCGTTTCACTTTCCAATTTTGGAGCTTTCGACTGGGCTCAGTTTCAATGAGTTTCAATGGCTTCAGTCTTACCTACGGGTTTTGACACCTGATCCTCGAAAAGCATATCAATCACACGAGTCTTTCCATCGGCACAATGGCAAGCTCAAATGACACTGTTCAGACACTTACGTCCCCCAGTGGTGCCTCTCCTTGAGAAACAATCATCAAGCAGCTGGCATTTGGGGAACCCGGTTTTGAAAGGTCCTGGACAGCACAAAGCACAAGCAAACCCCGCGCAGTTTCTGCCCCTGCAACCAGCCCTAGGGCCCTCTCCGCGTCATATCCATAGAGAGTGCCTCAGCAACAACGCATGATTTCCGGACTGATGCAAGGCTCTCAGCTTGTTGGTGGACAACTTGGGATTTCAAAAGTTTTTTTTGCGTTTTTCCCCAGTTGCAACTTGATTAATGAGCCATTTACCTCTTCCTGCGAAAATCTGCATTTTCTTCCATTCAATTTGGGCATGCAACAATCTGCAGTTTCACTGGGGCAAAACTTGAGTCATTAATTACAAGTCCTGGAGGGAAAACAGCACCATAGACAGCATCATGCGCAGCAGTTCTGTTGGCCAGTCTCATTCTATACGTTACTATTTCATCTATCACTGGTAGCGATCTTGTGCATCAAAGGCATGTATCGGCATTTGGTCCTCCTGCTGTTAGGGCAAAGTGGTCTAAGAAATCAGCAACCAAAGAACCCTCAGCGAGTGGCTGCTACATGCTGATAACTGATGGTTTGCATGATGACAATACCACCTACAGGACATGTCAATATTTCACCACACTTGCGCCATGATGCTGTTGCACTACAGTAATCATCATGGTTAAGGTTGGTTGTTGTCCCCCATCTTTAACTATCAAAACTCCTTCAATGTAGCATTAGCCTGGAAGTTCCTGACCGCAGTGTGTGTGTGTGTGTGCCATCAAGCTGACCAAAATCTGCATGACATTTCACCAATCTGACATGTCCCCTCCACAACATCAGCACTAACCACCTGTATAATCAAATGCATTGTATATAATATGTATGTGTATTTGTTTCGTGCACATGTTAAATCACTGACACATATCTATAAATCTATACATATATGTGCACTATCTGAACCGTTCGTACACACATTCTACGTAGAGATGATCTATCTGTGTCTGTGTCGATGTCTATGCAAGTACCTCACCACAGGGCGGACTCGGAGAAGTGCTGGGATTTCTCTGGTGCCGAGTGGCCCATAAAGGACCAGGGTTGCGATGTCGCCGCCTGTGCCGCTTGTAGTAGCAGCTGCAGCAGTCACAGCATACCTTCTGCTAAACTAAGATGACAACAGGGTACTCTGCACCTAGATACATGCAAGGACACGTGCACACATGGAAACACAGGGGCACAGATCAACCTGAGGCAGAGCCTTGGCCGAAGCCCTGAAGTGGGACTTGTCCATAACGCTGTCCCCAGCTACTTTCGTATTGACAAACTGTCTGAGCGCATCTGAGGCTCCTTAGTCGCCTATGTTTCAGGTTCCTGGTGAAATAAACAATGGGATCGAAACTGACAATAGTTGTCATCATGCATGGTTGCCAAATTCAGGTCAATTACTGACAGACAAGTAACGAACTCGATGAATATGATTAGTATCCAAGTCATCCAGAGTGCAATTCGCAGGTGAACAAACTGTCCACTCATCCCATTGAAGCACGTTGAACCCCCCCAAAGATTATTTCTTACTGTTATCTGTTATTGTTAATCACTAAATATCAACCGTTTTAAGCTATTATCAGCCATTTGCCATCATTCACAAATTTAGCCATCATTCACCACTAATTACTATAGTCATTGCTATTAATGAATTGTTGATCATGAATCATAACATATCATAACCATCCATAACCATCATTGACCCTCATCAGCTTCACCAACTCCCCAAACAAATCACCAAGCTCGGTGGCCTCAGCTACGCGATCCAAGCACATGCGCTTCGCCAAATCCAACCTCGGATAGAGACGATGCACCCAACCTTCAATGGCAGGGCCCCTGGCCCCTGTGTCCCTGTGCCCACTTAAAGGCCACCCCTGGTAGCTCCATTTGAAGCCATTCATGATGGTTCAAGCTACTCAGCACCAGAGTTGTGTGCTTTCGCAGGTTCAGCTTGAACCATCGATACCTGGTTGGTTGTTGAACCACCCCTCTCAAAAATGTGCTTGTTAACCGCAACCATTTGTTGAAGGGGAAGTAAACAATGCTTAAAAACACCAACCAGGATATACTACCATTTGGTTAGTGGCTGGTAGCTCCTGTCCTGCCCATTGAAAGGGATAGAATGGGATCCCCCTGGCTCCTGGCCTCGCTCCCTCCCAACCACTGGCCGGTATAAGCACATGTGAAAAAAACAAACTCGAACACAAACATAGATGCAATAGTCAACCAATTGTGGGATAAGATGAGCTACTGAATCCTTGGGAGGCGTTGGGTTGTCAACCCCATTGACCACATCTGAAGATCAATGACACATCAGTCATCTTATTAATGCTGCACTTGGCAGCCAAAACATTATGTCAACTGAAAACATTACTCCTGCAGCCATCAAGTGTGACAAAATCTCATGTTCGGCCTTTAGCTGCCTGAACTGCAGTCAGCACAATCTGCCTTGCAAATGTTGTGGTTCCGTCTCGGGTCAGAACTTTCCACATCCTACCCTCTGGAAGACCTTTTCATGACCAAAATTCAGTTCCATGTCAGTTATTGGCTTAGTTATCCCTCTCTCTCTCTCTCTGCGTCGTCATCAGCTTGCTCTAGTCATCCTTATTAGAAAAATGCAAAATACCTAGTTATGTTCACACCAACTAGGTGGGTTCCCATGGGTTTCCCACGGGTTCTGTTGAGCCAGGTCCGAGGAACTCGTCTTCGGCCACACCGTGCGTGATGATGGTGAGCACTTCCTCGAGGACCTGGAGCATCACCAGGGGACCCCGGGTGGGCCACGGGTTGGGCGCCCAACGGCGGTTGTTGCAGCCAATGGCAGGTTGTTTAGAGTGGCGGTTTCATGAGGTGTCCATACATGTATCATGTAGCATATTGGACAATAGTAAACCCGAAAAAAACGCGCACATCTGCTGTCAGCATGGAACGAACATGAAGAAAACCGGCTGATCAGCAACATAAAAGCTTCCATTAGGTAAGTGTTGATGGATGTTGATGGCCACAATGTTTCTCAATTGTCACTAGGGTCAAACTCTGCCATGAACAACTCAGCAAGCACCAGGAACTACTCCACGATCAAACTCACGAAATCAGCGGTTTCAAAATGCTTCAAGCTAACAAGAAAAAAACAGAGTTCTGTGCTTCTGAAGGTTGCGCTTAAACCCTAGATACTCAATGATACTATGGCCAAATGAGTCCCCAAGGGTCCCCCAACATTGGAATCCATTGGATTCCAAGTTCTTCGCAACGGCTTCGCCTCTTCACAGCGATCTTGCCATCGAGAAGGTTCTGCCTGAAAGGCCACAAGTGGATGTCGCACTACTGCCGTAGCTGTGGAAACATATGCGGCTTGTAGGTAAGCCAAGTGCAAAATACAAAGAAAAACATCTGGACCATGCATGTAGTTATATCCGGAATAAATTGCGTGCCTAGAAATGCATGACGCTCAGTTGCAAATCAGCCTGCCATATTGACCAAAATAGATATCCTCCTTGCAATTTGGGGGGGACGTAGGAGGAGCCATTGAAAACACTAGGAATGTCTGCTTCGACCTCTCTCGCTCTTCGTCGCCATCCCGGAGGCTTGGATATGCAGCGTGGCTGCCTTTAGATCCGCTGATGTGTTCCCTGGTAAAGTGGGCGTGGGTCTAGCGGTTGGATCACATGTTCAAGGATCTTGTGACCCTCTTAGCTGATTTTGACCCACATCAATACAGGCAATGCCAAAAGACACGACAAAGGACCTCGATCAAATGCTGGCAAACTTGATAAAGTCAACTAGCCATAGGGACAACTGCTTCCTCAGGAAAAAGCAAACACTGGCAAGCGCCAACTTACTTGAGCCAACTTACTTACCATGTTCAATTTCCAGTGGCATGAGGGGCTCTTGCCATAGCAGTACCAACTAGGATGGAACACAAATACGTCCATGAAGCAAGTATGTAATTAACCTTGAAATTCAATCCTTGTTAGATTAAAGAAAAATTGGCCAGTCAACATCTAGCCATGGATGCTTTCATGGATGTGCTACCCCAGGTTTTTCAATGATCCAACCTGGTGGTTGCAACCAAGCACTGAGCTCCGGAGCCATGATGGTCAAGGTGGTAATGGTCACCGCTTCGCGCGCTGAATCCTCGGTACGGCCCAGGTAGCAAGGGCGAGTGCTGCACATGGGCACCAAGGCGATCCAACGTGTCCTCAACTGCCTCCAAGGGACCGATCAAATGGTTAGTTAATGCGGTGCTTAATGTCAGGGCTTCCCCCAGTTTGCCCTACAGCATGAAGATTTGACAGTAGCAAAACAAACACCGGTTCCTTGCCGCGTGTGCGCGAAAGGATAGTCAGAATGGAAATAACACACGCGACCGACCAGGAATATTCAAAATTTTGTAACATAAGAACCACTACATTCAAACACCTAAAATTTCTGTGGTTATAAATATACATAGATATATATATATATATTTATATCTTTATAAATACATATACATATACAAATATAAATACAAACGAATAGATTATGAGTTGTTTCCCCCATGGGCGGCCGAGCACTCCACAACTTGTCATTTGCGCCATGGGGCGTAGGAATGCAAACTGCAAGGAATGACGCCAGACCGCCAGCCTCGGTGAGGCGGCGCTTTCCTACATCAACTGCGTGCATGATCTGAAACGACTGGTGTGCGACACATCTTCAGCAGGTGATTAGAACGGAGCAGGTAACATGGTTGGCTCAGCTCTGTAAAGCAAATGCGTTTCATCATAAAACGTAATGAATAAAGGTTTGGGCAGAGTCGATGCAATGCAATGACGTTAGCATTCGATTGCAATTTTTGGGAGCAACTGTGAACTTTACTTGTGTTCAGCTTCCTCATTTTATACCAATTGCATGGTATGATTGCAACACATTCAGTAAAGCCTGGCTGCCATTGACATGAATGAATCAGGACTAGTGACTACACCACTACCTACCAATGATTTGGTCCGTTTATACCGCACTGCATCAGAACGCTGGTTTGCGCAAAACATGTGTACTTGAATTTGCCATGCAGCAGAGGTGGTTTAAAGTTCAAAGAAAATTGCGTCAATGAAGACTCCATTGAAATCTTGGGAGCATGGCACTGACAAATGGGAACATGAGATCATGTGACTAAGATAAGAGCATGGGAGGTCCGACCTTGATCAACATCTCATGACTTTCAACCACCTACATGATATATGCACACGATATGTACCAACGAAAAACCAACAATGACATGCATGAATGCAATTTCAACCAAATGAGATATCTGCGGGTGGGCCAATGTTGGAAACATTGAAGCTTACACAACCTTTGCCACAATGCTCAATTCGTTTTTATTGAAGCCTGTCAGTCAAAATGCAGTTTGCCAGCGGGGTGCCTAGCAGTCGCCTGGTACATCGAATCAACGTGAGGCCATCTGCCATCACCGCACGGTGAATGATGGTGAACAAATCATGTTCACTCGCCACCAACATTGGGAACGAGCAAAGGTCTATCATTCCCAAATATTCCCAAGATCCTCATCTATCCTCATCTTGTTGGCCAACATGATCATTGGCCAGGAAACCCATGTTGGGTTGACCAATCATCATCAACTACACGCTCAAGCATCACCATGTTTTCTTAAAAAAGGAGCTATAAAGGGTGGATGCTCAACTTCCAGGTCACTTTGCCAGAGAGTATCCTGTTCAAAATGTCACCTGTCAGGCTGGACCCAGGAGCCTAGATCTCGGGGCCAGGGACCGTCCTCCACCCAGGCTTCCAATCTGAGGGCCGTGCGGGAGGAGAATCGCAGGCGCACAGCCTCGGAGCCACCACAAATCATTGGAACAGTCCACGGATCCTGCTCACTGGAGACAAAGGAGACATGTCATCAACAGCTTGCGATTCTGACCTTGTCGGTTTACCTCTTTGCCTGCAGTGGGAATGATTTATTTGGAAGGACAGGGCATGCTTGTGGCTCAGCCCTGCTGAACAGGCGCAATCGTCTGAGCAAATTCAACGACAAGTCTATTGGTTGGTAATGAGCGGCCAAACAATGCTACTCATTCCTAATGAAGACGAATCCTACTTATCCATATGGCTGTTTCTCAAAATGGAGAACCGCTAAAAATTGTTCATCAAATGCTATACAGGCTATACAACAGTGAAATGAATTCCGGGTAGTTACCCCTAGTTCGAGAAACCACGTTTATCAGTGACTAGCACCGGAACATGACCAACCGCAACAAGCTGAAACTTGAGTCCCAAGGCCGCCCACCTCGACCACCAAGCGTTGACAGAGCCAGTCAGAAAGACCGTTGAGACTCCTGACGGTAGGTTGGGTGCCTTGTTTGATCGTCATATCGTCATGGTGATTCTTTCAGATGTGGCACGTCACATGTCTAAGAGATCTGCTGCAGTGATATGAGTAAAAATGTGAGTTGCATATGAAGAAGCAACTTTTCTTTTCCCAATCAATAGCTGGAGCTTTTAATCTGCCATCAAATTTAGGTGCTTTATTACACTGCACATTCCGTTATATATGTGATATCATGTGATATCTATCGTATTGATGCAACCCTGTCGGCCCTGTCATGCAAGAATTTGAACCAACTCCGCAGCCAGCAATAAAGACGTACACGGTCAGCAATGTTTCTCCTGGTGTTGCGTAATTACGGTTCAGCCAAACATGCAGACTTTGCCAGCAGCTCTTCACACAGTTTATGAAGCTACACTTCACATATTCAAAATCATTTAGCTAAGCACATTTAGCTCTTCGACTATGATAACAAAGTCTGGTTGGTGGATTCAAATTCTACGAAAACGATTAGTCGAGCGACCATTTGCTAATATAATAAGTATCTATCAATTACTAGGGAAAAGGCCAAATGTTTCAAACCACCAACATCCACCAAGCAGTTCATTGCCGCATCACTACTGATTGATGCGGCCCCTGCCTGGCTGATGACAGGGGCATCTTGGCTGCCCAGGTCACCCAAAACCAGCTGCGAAGCGGTTCCGGCACCCTACAGGGGCGG
>VSDK01022418.1:114154-131951 GCA_009767595.1 Symbiodinium kawagutii
AGCGGTTCAAGATTCTCATGAAGTGCACTGCAAATTTCTAGAGCTAATGGCCAATGATCGGGAAAATGGTGAATAACTAATGGTCAATAAATGTTAAGAATGGCAAGTGGTTTATCCGGAAGTGATCCCGTGATGTCTGGTGATGACTGTCCTGAAATATCCTGAAGCATCTGAAACCCTGAAGATCATCCTGTTCCCAACCGAAGGCCGCGAAGGCCTCACGCCCAGCCACATGCCAAAGAGATCCGACACCACGCTGACCACCTGGCCCAAGGTGAGGACCATAGCAGGATCTCGCCCCACTGGAGACGATTTGGTCAACTTCTAGATTTTACATGCGCTGGAACCTAAAAACACATGACATCATAGTGAATCTTAAACAAACAAATGTAAATCATTGCTAAATATAAATATATATATATATTTGTAAATATATAAATATATTTATATATATATATATGTATAATATATCGTTTATCATCTGCATGTTTTTTTTCATTTTCCATCGCCATCATTTCTCTTGCTATCTCTATAAGATTCTAAAAAGTCCATACTGACAGCCAAGCACATCTCCATGGATATCACTGGATCGCCACCGCACCCGCACCTCCTCGGGCGGCTTGGAACTGGCCATGCCTTGAAGGTGGGGGTGCACGCTGGTACCCCGTTGGGTTTAAGGTGACTGGGTTTCCCTATGTGGACATGCACCGTGGCTCACTAGCCGTGGCTCACGGGCTTCAGTAACCTCAATGAACAACAAAAATCAAAGCAACGATTGAAGCACCAGCATCAACAGCAACCACAACATCAACACCACAAACACCACAATCACTGCAGTTTCCTTGCTGCAATAGAGCGACAACAGCAACCACTACGGCATGCGTAAGCGGTACAACAACAGTTGCGACGACGGCAAAACAACAACAACAACAACAACAACAACAACAACAACAACAACAACAACAACAACAACAACAATCTGCTACTACGACTGCTGCTACTACTGCCACTGCTAACACTACTACCACTACTACCACTACTACCACTACTACCACTACGACCACTACTACTACCACTACTACTACCACGACTACCACTGCTGCTGCTGCTGCTGCTGCTACTACTACTACTACTACTACTACTACTACTACTACTACTACTACTCCTGCTATTACTCCTACTACTACTACTACTACTACTGCTACTACTACTACTACTACTACTACTCCTACTACTACTACTACTACTACTACTACTACTACTACTACTACTACTACTACTACTACTACTACTACTACTACTACTACTTGTTGCTGTACTTGCTCTGAATTATAATGTCCAACAACATCAGTCATTACAACAATGATTGCAACTGCAACTAGTAGAGCCAATCACAACATTCAATGAAACAACAAAAGCAAAATAAATTAGCATGGCATTGACTTGAAACAAGAACGCATACATTCAACTACAAAAAAACAATAGCATCACCTACAACCGATCGCTATACAGTACAGTCGTCAGAGCTCAGAACATTACAACACCGAGCATTCCATTAAAACCCAAACAGCAATAACAACAGTGAGAATTGAGCACTGTACCACCATGAAATATGACAACAACAATGGCAAAATCAACAAGTGGAACAACAACAAAAACCATGCACTGCAACACCTGACAACATGTGTGAAACACCCATTGCAACAAATCAGGCAGCAACAGCAAGTACTGCCCTGACTGACAACAATCAAAGCATAATCATTTTGACAGCAGTACCAACAGCAGTGAACAGGAACAACAACCATCATCATATGAACAAAACACATTGCGGCAACAATGAAACCAACCCCAACTAGTGTCCTTCCAACAACAATGACAAAAGCAACAACTTGCAACAACCCAAGAACTAATTGTAGAACAAAACACCAGCTAGTACTACTTAAACAGCACATCCACCGATCACAATCGCATCAACAAATGGCACTACAACCAAAAAGCAACGGTGAGCATTGCAACCATTTTATTGCAACAACCGCATCAACAAGTTGACAACAAAAATGCCAAACAACCGTGCTTAGTAATACACACTTTTGCTCAGAACCCTCCTGGTTACTCCAAATCGCTACCCCTTTAAAGGCCCTTTGAAAGGCTCATAACCCTGGCCTGGCCTCCCTCCCTGCCAACAACCGTGACAACCGTGCGAGCTGATTCTTCCAGTTGAGCTGCTGGTAAAGCCAATGAGGTCCGACTGCACCAGCGTAGCGCGGTAGTACTGATGCGATGGGGCTGCGCTGCCGCTGACCGTTGGAGCTATTCTCTGAAGCTCGTCGATGACACGTTGCGGCATCCTCAAGGTCAGAATGGCTTTTTTGGTGTCAAGTAGCCAATCGAATTAACAAGCCATTATAATGGCCAACAACTATTTCAAAATAGGCTATTACAATTGGCCAATAACTATTACAATGGCCAATTAGCTCATCGTAAAATTGCAAGCCTTTTCCAGGTAGCTGCGGTAAACATGGCTTGTGATATCCATCCATTAGATCATCAAAACACATATTAATGTCTATTGGTAAAGAAAAAACCACGGCAATGTTGTATTGTAGCTGAGCAATCAACAATCTATCATAATGGCCAAAAGCATCCAAAAGCTATAGCATGGTAATTCCGGCTCTTAGTAGCTAAAGTATTTAAAAAACAGCTAGCTAAAGTTACCTCATTGTCTTTCAAGGGCAATTTTTCTGGTCCTGACCCGGGGAGCATTTCTCCAGTGGATGACGTCAAAGGAACATCTTACAATCGTTTCTGGCGCATTGATCGAATGGGGGTTTCTCAAAATAGGGGACCCCAAAAAATGGATGGTATATTAGTATAATTGGTTGCTATTGGATGATTTGGGGGGTATCCCTGTTATGAGAAACACCCAAATATTCCATGCCCTGTCCATTTCCAGCCATGAAATGTCAGCCGCTGTTTTGTCACGTGAGATCAAAGTGCTGACATGTTTGCCTTACCAGGCCATAGGGGACCCGTAAGAATGGATGGTTTATTAGTCTAAATGATTACTATTGGATTAGATGTTCGTAAGGACATGTAACATCAAGCACAAGTACGGTGGCAACACCAATCTGCCAGAGACCTTGATACCCATCAGTTCACCCTGGCCACTGTGAGCATGTTTCAGCCTGATAGTTGGATTCGTCTACTAGGATAAGCCAACATCTAAGCACAAAATACCTGCTAATCAAAGGCTTCCCATTATAATCAATATTATGAAACTCTTGGCCAACTATAGCTTGTACTTTGTATTGATCAGCGGATTACTTTTGCTATCTTTTGCTCCTATACCTTAGTCACGACACTTGATACTTCTCAGAAATGCTGTCCTTGTCATTCTACCACCATTTGTTCACCAACCATTTGTTAATAGTTACTTTAGTGACAATAAAAATTATTGAACCACCAACCAGTAAACAGGATCAACCATGAGCACCTGCCATCATGGCGAGCGTCAACGTTTCCAGGATGCCTTCAATATGCACCTGCAAAGCTTGGCGACCCCCCCGAGTACCCTGGCAGCGTCGGTGATCTGCACCGTTGGGATCAGCGGGACGCCGTTGGTGTTCGACTCCCTTGAATCTATGGAGAGGATCAGGATCGCCAAATGTGCATCGCGACTAAGATTGTATGGCTCAATTGGTTCCAAAATCCTTTTTGGGAGCGACTTCTACTTGTATAATTGACTCACTGATGCCCGAATATGGGCAGCCAACCACTGGCTCCTTGGCGCCTGCAGCGCCCCCAGTCCCACCTTGCAGTCGTTGATGGCATGTCGAGCCTTGAATTGATCGCGCAGGCTGCGCTCGCCCATGTAGGCCTTCAAGGCAAAGATCATGCTGTACCTGATCCACCCCTGGTGGTGTCCCAGGTAGGTCAAATCCGGGGTGCCTGGTGAGCTCCAAGATACGGTCATTCACAACGGGAAAACCCGAAAGGGGGAAACAAATCTTAAGGCGACACAATCCGGATGTAAATCAAATAATCGCAGGTGACATCACAAAAGCATATGAAAGCCCAAGACTGCAACCTGTCTTGTGTGGTTGCATCTGGTTGATCCCATGTGGCGAATGATGCCTTTGGCTACAACTGGAGCTGGCTCACCTAGGTTCCTCAGGCAGTAAGCATGATAACATGGAGGCAACTCCTTCAAGACCTTCCCTGGATCCATCAAAATTCAACAACTTTTCCACCACTGTTCAGAACGGCTGAACACTTGAAACAGTTGACTGACTTGGAATGTAGTTGGAATCAAACTCACTTGTTTCCACCAATGTTTGAAAAGCATGACAGACCATGGATTGATTCTTTTGACACCGTTGACCCTTCATCTCTTCCCCTGAGCTCGGAACCCCAGAAAGGTGATGCCCCCCGAGGGGTAGCCATTGGCTTCAGTGGATGGGATCTCAGCAATCACAATCAGCATCACTGCAAAGGCTGCAATGTACGCCACCGAAGTTAAAAATTCCTGAAGCATCGCATGACTGGTTGGTGGTTCAACCACCCCAATGAAAAAAATATTAGTTAACCAACCAACCGCGGGCTAATTTTGGGGAACAAATCTTTAAAACCATCAGCCAAATGATGCCTGCATCACTCGGTACTGGTTGGCGGAGGACATCTGCACACCCACACACACAAATCTACCTAACTTTGGGTTCATGGCAGAGTATCGTAGCATATATAATTTCTTGCACCTTCCCGAAAATCTAACTTGTCTTGCATGCTTGCTTGATGGACTTGACACGAACGTCTCCCATGCCTTAATCTCGGTTGTGCTACTTCTGATATGTGCTGGACCGCCTATTGTTGTATGATTGAAACAACACAAGGATTCAGCATTCCTTCTTGTATGCGCAGTGCGTTATAAATTGCCTGTTTAGTCCATATTTCTGTGGCAAAAATCCACACTGAAGCGTACCTCAACTTTAACAAACAGCCGGTGGTGCTTTTGGCGTCTTTCAAGTAGTCCTGCTGGTAGGACATCATGACAGCGGCATAGACCGGAAGAGTCATCAGTGCCACCACGTTGTCGGGAACAGAAGTCATCCTTGCAAGGGGCTCAGCTGCGAGGTTGGGAAACCAATACTTCACGATGCAGAATGTTTACGCTGATTAACTGTAATATATGACTGAAATCACTAGATGCGCTTGATTGGCACTGTTCAGTTTAATATTCTTGTTTCAGAATGCCAAATGTGATCCTTCAAAGTGGTTCTGGATGGCTGGCACTGGGGAAAAAACCTAGTAATAGTTGCTACAGCGATGATAAATGATCTGTGTTGCTTGATGTGCATTTATAATTACCAGTCTAAAATTATGCAACATGCCTAGTCCTGCAAACTGTCCTTCAACAAGGCTGCACAGTGATATGATTAAATGATCATGTTTCATATGCTTCGTAGTGACCAAATTTGAAAATCACAATACATTGTTGATCATCACTTATGCTGTAACATGCAGAATAACCATCAACCTTGCTGGAAGCTGCTTCGTAACTGTGTAAAATATAGAACTAGTCATTGCTTCAAGTGAGTCATCGCTTAGTCATGATTAGCCGTGTCCGTTCAACAAAAAATCCCACCATGCGAGAAATGCTTGTCATAATAGTCAGGCGGCAGCAATGCAATACAAAGTACGGTCGAAAAGATATCGGCTCACTTTTCAAATGTATGACTGTCGCTGACAGCAAAGCTGGGAACCAGCGGAAAGCGTGGACTTCCAAAGTCCAATGATTTCATACATTCACAAATGCAGCCAGCAAAATACTGTAACTCACAATTCAAAACTTCTTCCATGCGATACTCAAACACCCAATAAAATGTGTTTGAATATGCGTGCATGGTATGCAAATACATGTATTAACTGTTCATTCGCGTTTGCAAACTACTATGGGTAAAGAAATTGAAGTCAAGAGGGGCAGGTGTTCCACAGCTACACCTCTCTATATCAATATTCCGCCGATCAAAGCACTATCATCCTAAATCGCTAATCATTGTGGGGAAACACTGTGAATCTGGTTGGTTCTCTCACTCCATGGGGTCAAGCATCCCCCCCTGATTGGCATATGCTGGCAGCAAGAAGTAGGACAACATCAGGATTGAGACAAACCTCAGCCGCGGCGCTGGTTGCGAATCCGTGGGCCATGACCAGTTGATACCAGCCAGCTCTGCGACTTGATTGTGATGAAATTCTTGTTGGGAAAGCTCTGAATTCCATATTCCTCAGGGTGTAGATTTCGATGAGCGACCTTTGACACATGAAGCAGGTGGTCAGAAAATAAAGATGATGTACCTGATGCACTGGGAAAATCTTGGAAACCCTTATGATTCATAACCTAAATCAGGGTCTTTACTGCGATATGTGTTCCCGCTGGCGTACAGCTTCCCCCAATATGCACTTTTGTGTAAGTTGCTATTCTCAAACATGCCCAACACGGGTTGACTTGGAACCGTCGCGCATTCATGAGTTTGTAGGGCATCCTTCCTGTGAACAACCAATCCATATACGCCATGCATTTATCTTCAATCAAAATTGAGCAACACTGAAACATCCAGAAAGCAACATGCCCTATTATCCAACAAACAACACCACTGTATGGAAGGCTACTGCGAAGTATTCGCTTGGATGAGCCTGTTTGGAAGCTGTAAAAAATCCTCGTAAGTTGAGTCTCACTAATTAAGAGTCAGGCTTCCAACCCTCTGACCAGTCTCTGCTAACCATTGCTTTAGTTCACCTAGTGCTCAAAATTATTCTATGAAGAATAAGACATCTTGTTGGTTAGCCAGCGGTCATTCTGAGCGGTGATTGGCCAGTCTTGACTCAACCATTGATCATTGTTCACATGTATCGGTATGAGCTACAATCAACATCTTCCAACCATTTATTCAAGATCCTCTTGGAGGGAGCGCGACAAGCCAATGGCCAACACACTCAGCAAGAGCCCATCATATCTTTCAACCATTTTTGAACCGCATTGCTTCACTGATCACCCTTCCTGATCATCAACCAGCACCAATGCGCCAGCCACTCGTTCCGCTGTCGAGGTGCAGGAAATGACCCGCCTGGCTCACGACATGAATCGGCCAGAAGCGTCTCCCACGGGGGTGCGACCATTCTTGCCGCGCAGCGGCCAACATGCTTGGGCAAAAGCAGGCCATACTCAGGGAGAGAAGAATGGCCTCAGGATCTTGGATATGGGTGTTTCTCAAAACAGGGGACCCCAAAATCATCCATCACAAACCATTTATAATTTAACTAATCCACCAATCAATTTTTGCGCGACCCCTTATTTCAAGAAACCCTCACATAAGCGGCTGCCATGCCCTTGCTTGCGCTGGGGGGCTGCCGGGTCCGCAAGAAAGGTGATGAAATCTGACAGCGAGTGCCTCGGGAAACCTTGACCGTCCACCCGAATCCAACATATCTGGTGTTTTCCCTCTGCTGAGCTCACCTGGATGTATATAAGATACATTGATTTTGGCTGATCCATAGATCAGCCAACGCATCGGTGGCAAGTGATCATCAGGCTTCCCAATGCCTGTTGAGTCCAGAACTCCATCCCCGTGAAATCTGCTTCCCGAGTTGCTGCTGCACGGAGAGCAAAGTACAGGCGCAATTTCTGCAAGCCATGGACGCACTGCGGAACGCTGTAGAAGCCGGAGCTCATAAACAGCATGTATCCTGGAGCGGCGCATAGCAGCGCAGCTCCTTGCCCCCTTAACCTCCATGACAAGCAGCCCCCAAGAAGAGAAACACATGTTCTTCCTTAACCAGAAGTTCTGGGGAGGAAAGATCGGGACAGCCCTCAGCTTCATAGAAGTTCTAGTTGGCTGACTGATCCTCAAAAAACAATCAGCTGGTACCCACTGGGAAAGGGATTATTCTGAGGTGTTTGTCCAACATACTTCAACATGGTAGCGTCACTCCTGTGGCAACGGGCGACAGAGTATCAGTCAGGCACCACCACATACCACAAACAAGATGTGCTACGGCATGTCACTGTTGCGAATCGAGCTGCCTGTCCACTTGACCAATCTGGCTCTCAGAGTCCGTCTTAAGGCCCGGCTGTGTCACAACTTCGGAGACAAGACACCTGTTTCTACCCCAGTGAGGATCAAAAGGAACATGGCTTGCCGTTGAAGCCGAAGTGCACTGAAATTGTCTGCAAACACCTGCTGCAGTTTGATGGCAGAAACTGAGACCATTGACGTTTCAGCTTGGAGTGACTCATCGGTCCACAGCTTGATCGCCGAACATGAACACGAGGGGAACAATCATGAAGAGCATTGAAGAATACTCCTAGTTGGTTTCAACCCTTCTGAAAGAACATAGTCACCCAACCAGCCATCCCAAATACTAGGGAACTACAAAATATACAAAACCACCAGCCAGAAAATGATGTGCTACCAGCAGGGTTTTCCACAAACTCACTTGGAACGACCTCGGCTTTGCCAAGGAACTGTGTGCAAATACCAGTATCTGTACCTTGGCAGCCGGAATCGATGCGCTTGTAGCGTCATGGGCCATGCTTGCTCAAGGCCAACCAGGGCAAATTGCAGTACTTCATCCAGCCTTAGGGTAGCCTGGCTCAAAAAACAATCTGGTTGATGGCGACCTGTCCCAAGAATAGGTTGTAAAATCAAGCTGATCAACGATCCCAGCAGGATTGAAACCACAAGGAACAAATCAAACAGTTGATTTACCAGTGCCTTGCGGGAACAGCTACCGCATCAACTACAAGGCTCATTGGTACTCACTGCGTGGTGGATTTACGAAGGTACATGGCCATGGGTCAAAAACTTGCACCGCTGGTGGACTTCCATGAACAAATGAGTCCCACTGGTACACATGTTCACCTACATTTTGTTTGAATGGTCGGTGTTTTTTCAATCTGCATTAGTTAACCCATATCCATGGCCACCGGGGTACCCAACCACCCCAGCGCACCATCATCATCATCAATTATGCTTATAGTAACCATCACTGATGGCTGCTGGTACGATCATTATAAACACTGTCAACATCCAAGCCCTCGTCACCATCATCGCTGTCAATCGATTGAATCGTACATGTGAGTAACGCCATCAACACCGTTATCCGCAAAGCTGTCTTGTGAACCAAACATCCCCATTTTCATTGCATCATTTCCGGCATTAAAGGGGTGCCCGTGTTGCCATTGCAAGTTAATTGCATTAATCACGTTCAGCAAATACCTCCCCCCCCAAAAAAAAGGAAAAGCAAACAACCGTGTGAAAAGTATTGCTATCCCAGGGCACCAGCGGATTGTGAGGTCATCAGGTGGGCTGCTCACCAGGAAGCAGCTGACTCCCAAAGTGACAATCATATCCATCATTCAGTCATTAAGTTGGTTGAAGTGAAAATCTACCAAAAAAAACAAAAACTTGTGTTCACCGCCTAGGCTTTCGAACCATTTCTGGGATTCAGGTTTTGTTTTTGTCTGGCAGAACCCGTCATGATGACCATCACCAATCATCACTTGTCCTGTGAACCACTGCCAGCTGCAAACAAATTATGGTGAACCACGCCAAGCCAAACAAGTGATCTGAAACACTGCTGTGAATCTACACCAGTTCGAGCATGATGTGACGAAGCCACACGGGTGTTGAAGCGAATTTGCGGAGAAAACATACGGCTGTGGGTCAAAACCCTGTACCCCTGGTTCCCCTATCATTCTCGTAGCTGGTTACTTCATATTGACCCATAACCATATGAATTTGGAGCCCATTGGACTCATCCAAAAGCTTTGGGCCAATACGGGCAAACCCAATCATTGCACCTCTTTGACTTGCAAGTGTGGCAACAGAGGTGGGGTAACACAAAGTAACCAGCCCTAATGTATCAAACAAACATGCCATTGGGTACCAGTTAGCTTCATTTGTATCAAAGAAATCTACCAAATACTTGTTTTTACCTATTTATCCACCTATTTGCACATTTTTCAACAGAATCCAACCGGACAATCAGGCTATATTTTGATAACCCGGTTCCATTTATTTGTCCATTTATCCAACCGGGCTTCCAACCCAAGGTTTTACCCACCAATCCACGTGCCACTCGACGGAGCAACGTTGTTGGGCCCAGCTGCTCTTGCTCCAAGTCCCTGGGGAAGCTTCCCCAGCCAGGGCAGACCAGGTACAAGCTCCGTTTCCTGGGGCGATTGAAGGAGGTCATGTTGTTAATGATGTAGCCCCATGCTAAGAAACACAAGCATGATCATCATCATCATCATCATCATCATCATCATCATCATCATCATCATCATCTTCTTCCCCAGCTTAATGTCAATGATAATGGGTTGATGAACTTGTTTATCATTATTTAAACCCCAGACTTATGATCTTACCCAGCTTGATGTTTGAAGGGCTTTGTTCAGATTGAGCTTGGTCTTACAGTCTCATTCGATGTGCAAACATTAGGGCACAATAACATTGGCCAAAATTGCTATCTTTAGAGGTACAAGACTGGGCCATCTTTAGATTCGGCCCAGTCTGATCATGCCTCGTTCAATTCATAAATCATAATAGAAACAAACACACCGATTCAAACTCAAACATGTCAGGTTGGTAGCGAAGCATGCCAAATGAGCCAGGAGTGGCCTCAGCCAAGCACCTTACTCGGAAAGATCAACTTGGAAAAACCTCCCTTGTCAGCACGCCTGTGGCACTGATCGACCCCGCACTTGAAGAAGAATGCACAATCACTTCAACTGTGCTTGCAGCACTTGGAATGCCAATCTACCTGTGCTAGCAGAAGTGTTTTTTATCCAGTTTCATTGCTTTTGATGTCAAATGCCGGGCACTATTCTCGTGTGAAATCGCATACGTCTGAGAATGCAACAAATAAAATGCAACAGTATGCCTTACTCATGAATAAATGAAGGACATTAAAACAACCTACAGCAAAACAAAGGAATAAAACAACAACTTGAAGTAACCCTAAAGACTTGGAAGTTCGACAGTGACAGAAATGCACATTCACTTTGAACAAATGGCATTAACACTGCGTGAAATGGGGTTGAAAAAGAGAGTTCAAACACCATGTCAGGAATTGACATAGACAGGACGAATGGAAAATTCAAGTATAACTGTAAAACAGTAAAGAAAACCGCCTGAAAGTTAATCTATGAAGAGAAATTTAACAACAATGCATGACAAGCAACAATGTAAGACAACGCGTGGACATATTACATTGTAATAACTTTGAAAAACAAGCACTAAAGGACATCACGGGAAATGGACATGCGATGAAAGAAAAAACAATAATCAAGATAATTACATGGAACGGAACGTGACAGGAAATGAGGATGAACGGAATATGGGAAGAAAGGAATTGGCATGGATGGCGAAAGGAAATGAAAGGAAAATGTAGGGATGACGAAGGGAAATGAAACGAACATGAAGGGGTCATGACTAGGAAATGAAGGAATCAAATTGGAAGGAACATCGAAGAACATGAGCGTGAAAGGAAAGGAAATGAAACAAACATAGAAATCAAGGACGTTTTGTGCAAACCGGACAGCGAGCACGGGAGGTCTCTTCCGACCTCGCGGGAGAAGGGATGATTCTCAAGATCAAACCCTAGACTGCAAAACGTCGAGCAACATGTGGTGCTGGTTGCGATGTTGCCGAGCGATCTTTGGCGTCAAAAAACGATAAAATGCAGGAAAGGACCAGCATGTAAAAAAAGGAAATCCTCAGTGCAAACTTTTAGATGCATTATGGCAGTGGGGTTCTCAGTCAGCATTGAAACCTCAGAAACTAACCCAATTGTGAAGCAGTCAGAGCCTCCGAAAAAGATGGGAAATTCACAAGTGTGCTCCCAGGAATGCTAGCTTTCAGTTCATCGCTAAGCTGTTTGTGGTGTCACCTCCAACTATCGGAGGCTCGCGCCCCCATTCTACAGCAGCAAAGGGTCCGTCAAACAAGGTCATACTTGTTTTGTTGAAGTGGCTTTGATGTTTACTTTACGCATGTGTCCTAACAGGTGCCACGCACTGTTTACGCCCACGCACCTGCAAATGCACATGTCAACAAACTGGCCCACAGTTGTCTTGAAACCAACCCTTGCCCATGACAAGTGAAAGCACTTCTGATCCCGAAGCCTGTCTTGCTGCTGAGTGGCCAACAAGTGGCCGTCGCTGAGGTATCCCGAAAGACGTCCCGCAGCATGTCATTGAACTCACCTTTGATGCTGGGTCACTGGAAGTCCAGGTGCATCGATAAGTTTCGTAAACGGATGCACAGAACAACTAGATTTACTCATTTCAATAACACTACATGTATGCATATATATCATATATACATCACACATCTAAAGCATAAAAATACCTATAGAAAAACATGCAGCCATGCAGTTGACGCTATACTTCGGATTGTTGGGGGACCTTCATGGCCAGCTGTGCAGCTGTGGCTACCAAGTTGCTGGATGAAGCTGAAAAGCCACCTTCAGCTGCTCTCTTTCCAGCCAGCAGCGCTTGGTACAACTCCTGCCGCACGACCAGCACAGGGGAGGATCCAACGACCGGTTCTTGCAGGAGTGCTGTTTTTTTTTTTTGTAAGTATCACCACCTGGCAGAGACAAGCATCATTAATAGAGATTCATTTTTTGGGGGGACACAATAATTGTTCAAAACGACATGTTGGAGTGCCATTTGACACTGATGTTTGGATCCAATTGGGTGGGCAACGGCCAGGAGAACCCCCGCCACAACCACAATCCACAAACAACCATAGCTACAGCAAACATGTCACAAACACGAAAACAAACACACACACACACACACAGGCACACAGGCACACAAGCACATTCACAACCGGCAGCAACAACGATCAACAACATCTACAGGCAAAACAAACCGTTCATACCAAAATACAAAAATGCAGTCTTTATGCCACCGTGGTTGATCATGAGTGAGTCTCAGTTGACATCCCATCGCAAGGAAACACAAACACAACTCCACCGATGTCATGTTTGGCAGCGACAGTGACATAAAACACTTCCCAACACTACAAATATTCAACATTGAAGTGAACTAGCAACAGGACAACATCAAAAGTCAATGGGATCTCACTAATTTCATCTCACTAACCATAATTTTTAATCTCACTAACAAACCATGATTAATCTGACTAACCACTATTATACCAAGGCTTGTTGCATTCTCCACTGGAAACCATGCTGCACACATCATCCCGCTGCATCGCACCTTGGTGGTCTTCAATGGTCCCTTGGACATGGGAACCGATGCGCAGGACTTGCGAGTGCCCTGGTGATCGAGCAAATACCTGGGCCACATAGGCGACACCATGGAGGGACTTGGCTTCATGGCTATGCGGCAGTGGGATGGTTGGTGGTTTAATGGTGATCTGGTTGGTGGTTTCAACCCCAATGAAAAATATTAGTCAACCAACAACTTGTGAATAACTACTGGAGAAAACAAAAAATGTTTGAAACCACCAGCCAGCGATTATTAGGTGGTGATGAGTGGTGATTATGCTGGTTGTAGAATGGGATTATGTTAAATTGGTTCAATGGTGGTGAGGATGTCACTTCCAGCAGTTGCCCTATCTCTGTCAGTTCTTGAGATCTGCTGGGTAACAAGTCGAACCAACATCTGGGGCTGCACAGGTGCTCTTTGGGATCTTCTCCTGTGCTGGTTCTCGTCTGGAAATAGCGCCAAACAGGGCGGTATTCACCATGCTGGCTCTGCTTGGTAATGCGCGGAATGCCACCGATCAAGCCATGACATGACGAAAGCTTCTTTGTCACCAACCCGTGAAAAAAAGTTTTTGAAACTGAAGGATTTGGTGACCGGTCGAATGAACCGCTGTTGCTGGTGAGCATGGAAATCTTTGACCGTGATGTGTGCATGCAACGTGTTGCCGGCATGGAAGTGGAACACCTTTCCTCAAAGATACACAATCTTCTGGGTCAATACTCTTGGTACTCAGGTCAGCATCCTGTAAATCTCTCTCTCAATCACCATCTCCAAATGACCAAGCCAGTCTTCACACCATCTATGGGATGGAGACACCCTGGTCAATATACCCGGGTGATGCTACCCCTTTTTTGGATGTTTGACCTGGGCTCTCGCCACATCCTGTGCCAAGGAGCACCTTCACAGATCCCTTGCCTTTCCTTGGGGTGCGGTCCTTCACTGGACGATTCTCACGGTTGTTTGATGGTTGCAAGCGTCAGTGACTATGTCCAGCCAGGTGGTGAATGTGAATGGCTGGCAGTAGCTCTGAAAATGGTGGAGTGCAACCAGGACAGCTTCAGCAAGGAGGCCCTGCTATCGACATGTCAAGATCTGAGATGTTCGGTCACTGGAGCAAACTGACAAGCAATTGTTTTTTTCCAAGAGAAGCAGCACGGGATTCAGTACAACTATCAGTTGTAGTTGGTTACGATTTGCGATGTAACTAAAGACTTTAGTCATATACGTACTTTGACTGGCCGCAATTGCGCTCAAAGTAATTTCAATCACAAACCCACTTGTGATCAAAAAACATTCCAAAATTCAAATAACAGGGCATGGCAACACCCCGATGTAAATTTGCACATCAATTAGTTCTGTACTCAGCCGGGTCTATTTTGCACCGCTGGTGACGCTGGGGAAACCTATAGAATCAAACAGTTCCCTGCGAGGATCACAAGGGTACGTCCTCATTGAGCAGCTCATTTGGCTATGGGTTAATATTAGCCAACCAGTAATGGGGGGCATTCACCAACAATAATAGGGACAACCATGGTCAATGACAGGGGAACCAGGGGTACAGGGTTTTGACTCACCACCATTTCCAAAGAACTTTTGGTGTCTTCAACCAATTTCAACTGAGGGCCTCCCAGGAACCGGATCAAATGCCAGGTGGGCATGGAAATGTTTAAACATGTTGAAACTGAAACCATTACCCGTGCGCGTATTCAACTGGTCAATGTTCTCGGTATTGTTTCCGGTGAATGAACATGGAACCGCGACTCAAGAATGACTGTGGCCAAGCTGCATCTCCACTTCTCCCCGGTATTTGACCTGCCGCAGTTCCCTCTGATATCACCGTCTGCTTCATGACACAAGAAAAATGGATGCACAAAATTTAGTGATTAGCCATGATTAGCCATGATGTTGTTGTTAACGATGGTTGTTTATGATGCTTGTTAATGCTGGTTGTCAATGCTGGTTGTTAATTGTGGTTGTTAATAGTGATTGCTAATGGTGGATCTTAAGGCTGATTATTAGTAGTGGTTCTTAATAGTGGTTGTGAAGCCGGTAGTCAATGATGCCAGGTTGATCATTCATTATTAACCATTGACTGGACCATAGGGCGGATGAGTCTTTGCAGTCAAATGAAATGCAATAGGCAGCCTTACATTAAAATCATATTCATGCTGTCTGCAGATATCAACGCTTTTAGCAAATGTACCTTCAATCTTTTTAAATGGAAATTCACATGCGTCTTGACGCGGTGAAAGAACGGCCCCTGATCCAGGATGATCCAGGTACATAAAATGATGCGCGCATGTAGGGGTCTCAGCTGCTTTCTGGCAGCAACTTGGTGATCCTTGCACCCGTCAAATCACTACCTCTTGCGGCACTCAGTACCCTATGCTTTCCGGATCCTTAATGTTACGTGAGAATCCTATGGCGGCGAGCCGGCGCTTGCGTGTGCTTATTTCCAAGCAAGAGACCTTCCCTCATGTCCAGGAATCGATGGATAGTAGGGCCCTTGGGATCATTCTCGTCAATCTATTTATGAAAGATCTATGTCACTGATTCAATCATGCCAGTTTCTATCCATCAATATGTTTGTGAAATGAACTTCCCCCGGACATCTATAGATTTTTGTTGAATCTCAAGGTAATTCCTCTTAACCTCGGATTGATTGAAAAACCATAGGTCGATTAATCGGCGGGGGTTGCCATTTGAATGGGAAAACAGTTGGCTCTTGGGGAACATCGGGATGCCCCCTATTAATCAACCAAGGGTTGATATAACCAGGCGTCACATCAATGATAGTTCCAAGGTTGGTGGCGGTCATCTTGGTGGCCAGCTCCTTGGAGCGAACAGCAGGCGCCACAGGCGCCTGGATCCACTTGGGTAGCAACTTCCGCGTCTCCTCTCCGAACTGCAGCTCGCCGGCTTGGCCCTTCCTGCGCCGATGGCCATGGCGACCGTAGAACGGAGGATTGGTATAGGAATTCCATGTGGGGGTTTCTCCAAATAGGGAACCACCAGGAATGGTTGGTTCATTGCTGTGAATGATCAATGTTGGGTGATTTGAGGGGTACCCCAATTTTTTTGAGAAACCACGATGGGATTCCACCCCATTTCAATGCATCAAGCACATGCATGGCATGCTTACTATGATACACTAAAAAGAAATATGTGTGAGTACAAAAAATGCGCAGAGATCCACTTGTGCAAAGGTACACATGCATAAAAACGCATCTCCCATAATCTAAACACACTAACGTATTTCCAATAATCATTGGGTGAGCAACGGCTACACCACGACAAAGCAGGCAGCTGTGGCAATGGATCAACCCATGTAAGGATGGAAGTGACTAGCGCTACTATGGGACAAAAATGCATTGGTCACGGCCAGCGCCAATATCATGGGCAGAGGCACTGTGCACACCAAAGCTTGGCTCCTGTAGCGGTTGTCAAGGGCAGTAATGGCAATGGTTCTTGAGTAGCAGCAGCTCTAGCAGCTCTAGCAGCGGTAAAAGCAATCATAATAGCGGTAGCAGGAGGAGAGAGTAAATGATACAAGAAAAAAGGGTATGTGATGATAGCAGTGGATGATAAAATACATCTCAAATACCCATAATACAAATCATTTGAGGCCGAGCATGCATCGTTTGTCACGAAGATTTTGATTTACATACATCACATTGCCTACAAAGTATTTACACAAAAAAGAAAAATATGTTTTGATATATATGTATATGTGTATATATATATATGGTGATGTAAATCTAGTTCAAGAACCAACAACTATCCACATGCACTATCAACTATAACAATCTACTTCAGCTCTACTTGGATGTGCATCTGCAGGGATCGTAACTGGGAACTACACATGATACAAATGATTATAGTTACCTACACATGATGCACATGATGATCATAGGGGTAGTTCACTTACCTTACAAGGTAACAATTATGAACTCACCCAGCCGCACATCCAGTGACTCGCCAAGCTTCTGCTCCATCCTGGCCGCCATGTTCACCGTGTTGCCGAAGAGACGGTAACGCGGCAGTTTGTTGCCAATGACGCCGGCCACCACAGGACCTCCCACAACGCTTCAGGTGCAGTCGGAAGGTATCACTATGTACCGATGTTCACTGCGGTCATAAGCCATCCAATTCAAGAAACTAATGGGGCTGAAAAAGCAGGAATAAGCAACAATTATTTGCCAAAATTGTTGCAGAGCTGTTTGATTTTTATCGGAAAAAAACTCCTGGAATCGCCCAGTTGTAACAACATGTTATAAACAATCAATCATATAAGGGTTTCAGGTAGATTTTCCATCTATCCATTTCCGGGGAATTCATGCCACAAAAATGTCACCTTGGACCCTTGGAATGGGTTCATGTTTACCAACTGGATATGGAACGCTTCAGGTACCAGTAGACATCAATCTCAAAACTCTGATGGAAGTGAATCTTGGAGCACTTGAACGTGACACATGACGGCAGGCTAGCACCTGGACGGCG
>VSDK01022418.1:131971-153365 GCA_009767595.1 Symbiodinium kawagutii
CAGGAATGCACTTGGACGTGGTCAAGTCAAGAGCTCCATGGCTTAATGATGATCATCAACAAGTGCAAAAATAACATATAATATCATATAATAACTAACAGTGCACATCAAGAGTAGCACCATATTTGACAACAAACAGGTTTGACTCAACAAAACCCACTGTGACACTGTAGACTGGTGCCCTGCTCTTGCCTCGTGGTCCTGGTGCTGGCGGAGCTATTCACGAGCAAAGGCCCTGAAAACCCACATTTTTAACGGCCGTACTTTCAAGGTCAATGCTGTACCTATGGTCATGAAGGGACGCAAGCGTGTGCCTACAAAACCGTGTGCCAACGGTACCCTGGACGCTGGCGGGTCCCACTTCATGTTGTGACTTTCAGGAGCGGAAAGGCCCAGCTGACACGGTCAAACCAGGATGGATGGCCCCTTGGTTGCTGCATGCCATGTCCCAAGTCCCTCTAGCCAGGTGAGGCACCAGCCACTTCACCACACCAATCTGCATTGAGGATCAGCAAGGTCAGAAACGGACAGAAAGAAAAGAAACCTCCCACCTGTGTGAATGCCCATCTTGAAGGATGCATCCTCATAGTCCAGCACTTCTCTCGCAAAGGAAATCCTTAGTGCCCGGCCGCTCAGCACCCTCGCAGTTGCTATGCCACTCAAGGCAAGCAAACCTGCTGGCCTTCCCGGGACACGACATCCACCAATTGCGTCAAGTAATTCGATGAGATCAATGGAATCATGTTTTTTTGCGAGGGCTTCTCAGAGGATTTGCCCTACTACTGCCCGACACGTTTTATGTAGGCAGCGTTGCACCGTCTCTAGAGGGCTATTGTATGGAATGGCGGGCATGATGATCTTCTAAATGATAACAATCAGAATCATACACATCCCTGTGACCAAATTCGTGGAAACCCCAGGAAAGACCGTCCGCGTGCCGTAGAAGAGCACCTCCATGCCAGGTCTCAAAGTGCAAAGGGCATCTTGTGGACTTTCGCATTCGGAACCAGGTTCCACCCCCACTGCGCAAACATACTCCTCCGCCACTGTTTCGATCCTTGAAGGCAGGCTGGCGGCTGTTCAGGTGTGCCATGGTGTGCCAAATGGATCTGTGTGGATCCGTCACGTCTCACAACACTTTATGATTCCATTTTGGATGCCCAAATAACCAGGTGCAATCATTGGTTGGGCAGTGAAAGGATGTGGACATTTTCGTGAGTTGGCGTCAAATAGCCGCACATATCAACATAATCATACCAACTATCAGTGAGCACTCAACAGCTGTCTTGACGGTGCAAAGGTAAAAATTGCAATAATTCATGTGGAGTTCTTGTTCTGAGCCTTGATTCTTGCATTGATGGGGCGGGGAGAAGGAGAATCAGCGGAACTTGCCTCAACATATGTACCGTGATTGAGCCCACAGCAGCCCCGAGCCGCTTGCCGGAAGGGCGCTTGGTAACACGCTTGTTTGCACACATCACATCGAAACCTCGTCTCTTTGTGGGCAGGGTCGATTGCTATGGTAGCTTGGGGGATTCGAAACTGCAGGTGGTTAACTTATTCTGCGAAGATGTAAACCAATGCAAGCCCATCATTGTGAGCAGTGGTGTCCTTGCAATGACCCCACATTTAGGTAGTGGGGTAGGAAAAGGACCAACTTCTGGTAAGGTGAATCTCGGTAGTGATGATCCTTTCCCAGTAGGATGTATGAGGGGATGGTCGTCCAATGGATGAATTGATATGAATGGAGGCGATAACGATCAGGATGAACTCCTTTGACTGGTGGATAATTTTGGCTTAGGATTACCACGTTTGGAGGCACACCACAACCACACTCTCTACTTTTAAAAAATGAAAAACCAATCGTCAGGCTTCGCTTTGTTGCACTGTGGTTAATGAAGGGAAGTGATGCTTTCAATCTGGTTCTGAAACAATGTATGATTAAGAAAGTCATGTTGAAAGAAAAACAACAAACACTACAGGACATGCATTTGCAGGAATTCAATTGTGTTAACAAGGGTTTTGACTCACTGTAAGGCGAATCCTCAACCCAACAAATGTTGGCAATACTGCAATTGGTCTTTGCAAGAAAACATGTCCAGAATTAATTTTCCGCTTGGGCTTATCACCAGGGCATCTGCATTACACAACGCCCTAATGATGAAAACATCTGAAAATAGTGCATCATGCTTATGTCCAGTGAGGATCGGTGCGGTGGGTTTCAGTAACACGTGGAAAGGCTGGGTAAAGTTACACCGGATCTCAATCGACCACTCTGCCGGCAATAGTGAAATATCATGAGTGACTTGTGCAATATGCGCGAGCATTTACATAAGCAAAACAATCACAAGATACATTTGCATGTAAATAGTCATTAATATCAGAAGGAAAAAGACATACACTTTTACAATAATATGATATGAAATACAATGTATGCCTCTCACTCTCTGAGCGCACAAAATCAAAAAATATGGAACAAATAAACACGTGCTGCATATGCCAAGACATATGTATAGTTCAAAATGTGCAACGATCATTGCGGGGCCGAATCTAGGCAGCTGGGCCCGCTGGAGTTCCTATAGATTTATGACGTGATAGACACCAAACTCACGGAGATTTCTGACACCGCCGTCCCTATGACACTGCCAATGCTACAAATGACTGGGCAGGCTGATTGCTTGGCTGGCTCATGTGGGTAGGATGGAATGAAGCCTCAGGCCAAATTGTTCGAACTGAATAGCTCTACTCGCGCTCAGAGATCTCCCAAACGCAAAACTCTGGGATCGCAAGCCTCTCTTAGCGCGAGTTCTCATTTGGAGTTTCAAGATATTTCCCCCACTCTACATACAATGCAAATGTCTATTCAACCTGCTACTTGCTGGCAAAATCCTGAAGTCATATCAATCGAAGATCATCCACCTGTGCGACTGAGGTTTTTCGGTCGACGAGGAGCGGTTGTAAAACTGGTTGAGGTACTGTAAGATCTCCTGAGCAGGGCTTCAATCAAACACGGGACACCAACATCGCTTGGCAAATGATCAAGTTCAGCAATCGATTCAAGGACCCATGCCATGCGATATCATGACAATCTAGTCCTTTTATGCATGTTCCCGAGGGCTGAGCATGAATGCATGTTGTTCTTTCTTTTTTGTGGTGGCTCAAGGATTGCATCTTGAGGCCCCGCAACATGACCGGTGTCCCTCAAGATCGGCCGTTGATCTTCCCAGAATATGTTTCATGGCGGATCTTTGAGGAGTGCTTCTTTGTTGAAACTCATGCAACAAATAGATCCGCCATGAAATATGCTCTTTGAGCCACAAACCCACACACAAAAGCAAATACTTTGTTCCCACCCACCAGGGATGATTTCCTGCCGTTTTGGTGCTTGTCATTACGACCAACCATTTCACATCATTGCATGAACATGCATGAACCACAATTGCTTAATTTCAACGCACCCAACCGTTCGACAGCCTATGCACTGATGGCCGGTGCCCAGCATCCGGTGGGGTGCTCTGCTGAACGATCTCATCGAAGTCAGCAAAGGCGATGAACAGCACCGATGCCTGCGACGATTTGCGCCCCAAGGTTGAGGGCTGGTAGTGGTTGATGGCTGGCCCCCAGGTTGATGGCTGGTTGATGGCTGGTAATTGGATGTCCGGTTAGTAACTTGCAACGAACCATGGTTATAGGGGCTATAGGCTATCTTTTGAGGGTTTATGACCGTGCTCCTAACCCCAGCTGCATATCCAACTGGTTCACCGCTGGGGCTTTTCCATGATCAGCTAGTTATCCAATTGAATGATCGGGTGCACCCAGGTTGATAGACATCGTGAATGATGGCCTGGTAGCAGTGGGTCTGTCATGTAGTGATTTGCTATGATTGGATCCAACCCCAAAATGTTCATTAACATTGTCAAGCGGACCCTTCACTACATTGTTGTCAAAATTATTGGTTGTTAACATGATTGGTTCCCCCACCCCCAATGGTTGTTGAATGTTGTTGAGATAATTGGTTCAGGGACGCAACACAAACGTATCAAACATGACACTCGCCCGATCCCTCTGAGATACGCAATCAAATCGATAGGACAGCTTCTTCAGAGACGCGCTTGCACGTTGCGAGTGCTGCAGCATAGGCAGAATCCTGAGGCATGACAGCTTGACATTGCTGTACGACTGCTTACCGACACAACTTGAACGCATATAGAACGACATGGATGACCAGTCCCTTTCGCACCTAGAGACCACAAATACTGGCCATATGTTGCTCTTGTTTTGAGCAGAAATTGAAAATATATACAGTAATTCGACACCGCCCTGAACAATTACAGTTCACATCAGTAAATCATACATATGCGGGGGTTCTCCAAAATACTGAACCTCCAAGTTTTCCCCAAATATGGTTGCCATATGTTGTCAACGATGGTTGCATCTCTATAGCTTGATTTCCAAACAAAATCTATGCTCTTCTATTCTATCATAATTATCAGTTTATTCCCACAGAATCCGTATCATCATGGTATATCATGCTGAAATGGTGATCTATTCTCAACCCGGCCCAAGCATCAGCTTCGCCACATCTTCATCAGCCAAGGATCACGAAGCGGGGAACCATAAATTCCAAGATCTGCGGATGGGCGAAGCATGGAACCCTGGAGCGAACTCTGAGGATATCTACCATTGGGTAGGAGAACTTCCATCATCCAACGTTTGAACGTGAAAACACGCTTAAATCATCATCCAATTATTACTGCCTGTAGCCACAATACCTGAGCCGGCTTTTTGCGATGGCTTATCCATCACAACCACTATGAGCCATCATTGAGCATCACTGACCGGCACAATTAACTAGCAGCCAGTAGTTTACCATTATCTAAGCATCGTTATAGACCACTAGTGGCCTTGGCAACGGCCTTTAGCTATATATAATATACATGTAAAGGGAAAGTGACCCCCAAAGAATCATAGCAACCAACAGTTTGGAACCGTCAAAGCCTTGACAGTGACCAAGTGGGTAACAAACTTCGGACACAAGAGGCTTCGTAGACTGCATGTTGCCCTCTTGATCCCTCTTGGGCTTCCGAGGGCTTGAACTGTTCGGTGCTTCACCCCAGTGCTCGGCCTTGAACATGCTTTGGCTCACCTTTTTGTTCCTGAGGGCACTGCTGAGGCAGCCGGGTTTCCCTGAACCTGCCACCATCACCAAGGATCCCAGAACAAACATGCAGTGCATGAACTCAAAAAGCTGACCCATTTGGCATAAGATCTTGGTAGTAAACGAGGCAAATTTCCGAGTTAGGGGCCACTCTTCTGGCTGTTGACTTGTGTTGGGTGCCTAGCCATTGAGACCATCCCAGTTGAATCCGACAAAGGACTCCTTGGTACTGCAACAATGTGTTAACAAAGTGCTTCTCGCTATCACAGACTATCACTAAGCAGCAAATGTCCCGGTCAACTTGTCAATTGGGAATAGGAACTTTACTGCAAACAAAACCATGCTTCCCAAAAACGACCTGCAAATGTGGTTGTTCCCCTCCCCCATTTAAGTACTCGAAAAAACAACAATGCAATCAACCATCAGCATCCACCATTCCCAACTACAAACCAGGTGGTTGTCCATAGTTGAGAATTATGATATGATACGAAGCATCATCTAAATGATATTGAATGATCAAGCATGACTAACCTCAACTTCGTGGGCAGGTCCGTTCAGCAAATGGGGAGATTCACCCAAATCCCCTCTGCAGCGATTGAGGCACTTGTTGTTTGTCAGGAAAAGTGATCGATTCTGCTCCTCCATTGTGCATTTCCTTAGGTTTAGGTTCGGGGCCGTCCGAAAATGGAACAAACTGCTGGAAATCGCTGGAGCCCAGGGGGGGGAAGCGCAACTGGAGCGTAAATGGAAGGCTTTTTTGGGATCACTCCTGCACGATCAGGTACTGTAGCACTGTAGCAGGACCAGAGTTTTGAGCTGCCTAAGTAGTAAAGCATAGCCTCAGCTCTCCGGCCTTACTTCCAATGCACCAAGTATTGCTGTGACACATCTGCATCTGTGCCATGTTTCTTTTGGGAGCTTTATTACAGGTCCCAGGATCCCGGGATCATCAAACACTTAACCAAGTGGAAAAAAGGAGCGCACCTAGTGAAACCCCCACCAAGTACTTTTATGACTGCTGAAAAATATTTGCAACACGGCCAACTAAAGTCGGCGTTTGTTCCAACATTTGATGCTGAGAGTTACCCTCGCCTACATTCATTCGTACACATGTACGCGCACATGCACATATACTGACACCGAGAAACAAGTAGATCTACATACGATGAGTATACAGCCATTGTGTATCTGTTTTTGTTGCATTTTTTCGGACAAACACGAAGACAGAATCATGATCCTAATTACATCTCTGCGAATCCACTGCCACAGTATGCATCCTGAAATGTGGACCCAAAAATATGACGCTTTACGAATTAAGCCCAAAACAATAGAATCAGCGCAAATATGCACAAATAGACACGTACGTACATATCATAAAACAGAATTTAATGAATAATAATGTCTTTTCCCATTTGCTCAGGTACAGGCCTGCCCAAACTGCTGGCACAAATCACAACCACAGTATCACCAGGTCGCTTTCGGTTGGCCACCATCTGAACCAAGGATAGGAGAAGTAACCTGGAGCCCGTTTTTGAGAGAGGTGCACGTGCGCAAAAACTGATGTTATGACATTTGTGCCACTTTATCAATGCTTATTTGTCAAACGTTGATTTCCAGCTGATCCTGTTCTACCCTTTTTGGGGTGTGATGGCCCTCGTGATTTGAAAAAAAGAAAACGGATGTTGATTGACAAAACCTGGCGGATCCCAGCGATCCGACTTATGCTATAACCCACCCACTCTGCTTTCTGGCGGTCAGAATTCAACTAAGCAGGGATAGATCGCTACACCACGAACGATCTACAAACTGCCTACCTGGTCGTCGTATGAATGTCTAAGAAGGCTTGCCCAAGGGTCCTTCCATGTCGCAAACTTGGCATTGCAGTCTTGCGCAAAATGATTTGGTCCCCACATAAGTTGAAAACACGCCATGCCATTTGCTGCTACCGGAACCAAAGCCAAAAACAGAATCACTCTTGGAAGCACATTGTTCAATGAAAACACAGTTCAAAACTTTAAATGTTCAGGACTGCAAAAACAAAGTCTACGCGTGGCTGGACTCCCGCAATCATCCAGTTGTTGATATGCACATCTGTATACATGTACATGTGTATAAATACGTGTAAATGTAATTTCCAAAAGTACTGTTAATAAATCTGTGAGGCAATACGACAATATTTACATTGATGGACAAGAAATGGGTTCATACTAGTATGCACATGAAAACACGTGGTGTATACCGAGCGTTTCCTGGAAAAAAAACTCATTTCTTCTTGGATTGTTGGTTACCCTATCTTGGCGCATGCCCAAATCAAGCCAAATCAACTCCCATGCCATGATGTTTCTTGTCTTGGGAAACATCAGGATGACTTCGAGTCCTCATGCCATGGCCCCGAAGCCTCACGAAGAACTCATTCTTGGCATCATCGGAGTCCATCCTGCGGCGGCTTTTTGGTTGTAGAGCTTTCTTGTGTTACTGCCTTTGATTTGTTTGGACATGTTCGAAACGAATTCTATACCTCTCTCCATCAGATTATATCTGTCCTTTTTGAATGACTAAACCACAAGTCAAAGGTGAACAATGAAAAACACTGGCAAGTACTCAGCAATGATTGACCATGCTTGAAAAAAAACACATAGCAGCCATCTCACGGTGAAAATTTTGGGGTCCCTGTTCCTTGCTGTATCTTGTGAACCTTCCACCCCCCGGCCGCGGTCTGATGAGTCTGCTGAGTTCGAATGTGCTCGTCCACCACAAAGGTGCTGGAAACCAAAGTGGTCACAAAGATCCAGATCCACATGTAGGAACCTGTTTGAAACTGCCAAGGCCAGAAAAAAGGCCTCCATTCTAAGAGCAGGGAGACAATCCGCAGGTTACAAAAGTCGTTGTAGCGCATTGAACTGGGGATCATCACTAGGTTGCCCAAAAGGGAGACCTTACTGTATGACCATCATATAATTATGTACAAACCTAAACATGTTTTACGCATGTTTACACTACTAGACTTTGCTGTATCACACGCCGGACCAGGTTTGAAATGTGGAGCAAGGACCCTGTGACAAAAAGATCGTTTATGTTTGACATTGTCGTTGAACCATTTCGTCTCAAAAGAATGGTTCCCAACATACCATCAGGAATGACACGGAACGACCAGACCAGCTATTTTCTGAGCAATCTACATGGCGAGCTGGAATGACCCTTGTAACCACTAAGAAAGTGCAGGTAACAATTGGGAAACGACTATCTCATGTTCTGCCAGTGACTCTGGCAACAACATGTGTGATGACTAAGAACAAGCATACGTATCACTCGGGTCACTCGGAATTCCAATAGCAACAACAGCAACAATAATCGGGAATGGAGGATGATACAGCGGTCGCGCAAGCAGTGGTGCACCTCCTTGTGCGATCCCTGCTGGTGATAGGAATTCCACTGATGATGGGAGGATGATCCAAGGCCTATGGAATGGAATATCATGGACCTTGTTTACGTGAGGAGAATTTTCGACGATGGGTGATTGCCAACAATTCCAAGGGTATAATTCCCTCTCAGTCTCAGGATGGACAGCACTTCGTTGCAAGCACACTTGCAAACGTCTCCAGCAAATGAGCACCGACTGTGCAAGACTCAAACCTCCGCATGCACTAATTACCTGGACAGCCCATATCCATGACTGCCGCCTTGTAAAGCGTGTCCTTCAAACTGGGAATGTTGGCAACGCATTCAATGTTTCTATGGTTGGTGGCCTCAGCCCCTATGAAAAATAGTGGTCAACCAACAAACAATTTGGTAGTACAAGTGAGAGAATTTAAGAAACGTCTATCAAACCACCAACTAGTTGCTTAACCACTATTGCGGGTTATTATCCCCTATGATTAATTAACCACTACTATCCCAATATCAAAGCCACCAACCAGTTCTACTTGCAGTTCCAGCAGCAGTATCTGTACTCCGGCAGCAGCACCACCTGGGCCATCACGCTCAGCATCTGCCTGAGACAAACTCTTCGACTGGTGCTGTGTGGATCTAGCGGTCACGTGCATGGCCAACGCCGCTAGATTGCTGAAGAAATAAACGCCAAACAAACACATGATGCGTACAAGTATCATTGCCATGATGAAACTACATGCGCGGCCAGTTCTAGGTCATTTGAATATTTGGGATATCTAGCATGTCCAGCAAAAACAAGACATCGCGAAAGTATTTCCCGGACAACGCTAGCGATGCCGAGGGCACAGCAACAGCTTGCTGGTTCATGTGGGGTCATGTGGGGGTTCCAAAGATGATTATGGATGATCAGCATAAGAATGCCCCAATTCACACGTGTGCGTAGACAAGCATGAGCCCGCAGACACACAAATGTGCATTCACACAACTGGCCGACTCACAGACCACTGGGAGCAAGCCAAGAACCTGTTTGTTCCATTCATGTTCGTACCAAAGCCAAGTAAGCCTTGTGCACAGAGCAGTTTCAATTAATGTAAAGTGCTGGTTGCGGGAGAGCGCGCCAATGAGCCAGGGATAACTTGTAACCAACCTCGACCTTCGTGGCTGATCGCAGGCCTTGAAACACCAGATCACGGAACAGGACCATTTAGTTGTTTGTTGGGGTACACATATTTCAAGATATGTTTTATTTATTTATTCATTGATTTGTTTATCTAGAACATCTAGAACTGTATGAATCAACCAACCAACTAACTATTTGGCAATGCAAGTGGAAAAACGCAAATTCTTTCAAACCACAAGCCAAACCAAGGAGTCATTATCCTTTTGACGCCACCTATTATTCACACATTCCATACCCATCCTGGAGAACTGAACATGTGCAAATCACTCAGCCGGCAGTCATGCTAACCCAATGGAATGATAGTGGTGCCGCAGCTGTCCCCTGAACCACCAACAGCTGGTCCAAGTTGCACGTGAAAACGGTCATAGACCATGGATTGGCAATCCAAATCGCTTGGAAAGGTGTCCTGAAGCTTCCATGGCTGGGAGCCGCTTGAACCGCTTACCTTCTACTCTGGCACAGAGATCCTTGCTTGGAAGGACAATCAATGTGAAGAGTAATGTCTGATCATCACTTGGGGAGTTGTTGAAAAATGACAGGTGCAACTTGCAAAGGTTCCAAAGAGCTTGAACCATCAGTTTCCATCTTTTCGCAAAAAAAAAAATAGGTCTCTAAACAAGTATCACACTGGGCCAACACGCAGTACATTTCAACTACGCTGTCCCCACGGAAACCCTGTCAGGGACAACAAACAGTAGAACAAACAGGTTCTCAACCAAAAAGCCCCAAACCTGTAGCATAGTGGTTGGTCACCTTACAAACCAAGTGTTCTCAAACCAAAAAACCCAAACTCGAACACTTCACTTCTTCGGCTGCAGCATAGTCCGTGTAAGGTGATCAACCGTCGCTGGCTGTCGCTCTATCCGAGCATCGCATGCAAAAACGTTCTTCGGACGCTCGCGACCGCATGCAAAATGCAAAAAGGGAAGTGCAGTGATCAATCCTGGGGAGCTGCAGAACTTTTTGCAGATCTTACGGTTTGATGCTTGGCAGGGAGCGAGGCCAGAAGCCAGGTGTAGCTATGTATCCCTTTCATGGGGGAGAGATTTGGATTTACCAGGAGGGTTAAAACCCAGTGGTAGCTTAACATCAAAAAAATGTTGCAGACCTGCGACTTTGGACGGTTTTGACACTGCCAAGCGAAACGCAGTCTGCAAATGGCTTCAAATCGGCTCTACCGGTAGTACATGTGTCATCGAAAAATGACAGTTCGAAAGAAATACACTTTGTGCTGCATGTTAGAAGCAAGTTTTGTCTGCCTTCCACAATCTCCAAAAACAAATGGTTTTCCGGTGCCTTGTGGAAGAGTTTGTTTTCATTGAGGGGTGCGGGCGGGTTCGAAGTGGCCAAGTCCGATCCAAAAAAACGATTGGACAATTGCCAAGCAAAAGGAGTGAGGTGTCTCACCAAAATTTACATCCAGCTGCTATATCTCAAGCTCTTGGCAATCATATACGCGCATGAGGGATTGCAACTGCAGTAGTTAAAACTGTGGTACCAGCTAGTTCAACAAGTATCAAGATGGGGTGGGGAACTGTCACGTTAAACTCATGAACGAGGGGTGCTCTGACAATGACGCTGATAATCAGTCTATTTGTAGCAGTGTTGGTGTGCTATTTCTCCTGCTGTATTTTCTTTAATTGATTGGTATGTTGGGAATGAATCACTATTTTAGTACGGTCCGTCTAGCCAGTTTGTTGCATACATCATGTATGCACGTAGCCATTTTCCGATTGTTGGCTGGGGATTATTCATGGATTAAGAATTTAAGATGCATCTTTTTAAAATCCAACCACGCTGAAGCAGCTCGGAAACATGGATCAACACTCATCCACGCTCAACCACTAGAAACCACTTTTTTTGGCCTACTAGAAACCACGTAAACCCACTATTAACTGTCATAAACTGGGTGGAGTGGCATTTTTTTTCTTACACGTTTATGTTGCGCGTAGGCAGCTGCCTGCACATCAATCCAGAACCATCTTCTCGGTCTGCTTGATAAACCCCGAGAAGGTGAAAAAGTTCTATGAAAGCCATCAATCATCATATGTTGGTGAAGCAAATTTCCGACATTTCTTCGTAGCTGCTGGATATGACTACTTCACAGCAAAAAGTCCCAATAACTATCTATCTATCTATCTATCTCTATCTCTATATATATATATATTAGAAAAGATATGCGCAAAGTGCCTGTTAGGTGTCACTGGCCACTACATCACCAGTGCCAGGTGTGCGGCCCGAGGCACTGTCTAGGTAAGCGAGGCAGATCAAGAAGAGGTGCAAGGATTTATTTTTCCATCTCACCTCAGGGAACCCCTGCAGGTGGTTGTTGCTGGGGAGATCCTGGGGCTATTCCTGTAGCATCAGCCTGGACCAGTTCCAGAGCTCTGCCTACGGTCATGAGGATCAAAAAATGTTACGTCATCACTGGCGCACTGCCAGCACCTACTGCAATGTACAATGTGCTGCTTACAGTATTTGGACGCCCTCACCTCATGGGTTCTATGTTTGCGTACTCAGTGAACATTTGATCTATCACTATCTATCAGGAATCGATCAATTCAATCCAATTTTATGTACATATCGGTATCTCCGAAAAAATGGTAGCGTCGAAAAACACACTTCATGAAACCAACCATAGCCAGGTGCACCCAACGACAGCGACGGCTTGGAAACGATACGGAAATTGTATTAAGGCCAATCCAAATACCTCGAGCTTTGGCACTCCAAGGCAACTTGGTGCAGAGTCTGCTGAATCTCTGATAGTTTTTGTACAGATTGCCATGGTCCAATGAATGGTAGGTGCAATTATGTCGTAAGTTTTCTCGCCGGGTTCTTCTATATAACTAGCCAACAACTTGGAAACAAAACGTACCTAGTATATAAGTGTCCATCACATCTCTTCTAACATAGGGACCCAAAAACATTAAAAAACAACACAACATCACTTGACTTTTTCGGACATACGTCGAGCCTGCAACCCAGCACTGCAAAATCCCCGGGGTCAATCCACACAAAACACCCAGCCAGGCCGGGTCCAAACGAGTCACATTCACCAGCGCCAATGGCACCAGAATTATCTTAGTCGCCCAGGGAACGCTTGATGGCAAGAGTTTTATGCAAGCAACGATGTGTAAAGCATCGTGTTTTTGTGGATTGACAACAAATTGAAACAAATACATATACCACTTTCATGATCTTTTTTGTTTATATTGCTATGCCATTGATGGTTTGAAACATGCACAGTTGAATAAAAAAAACAATTTTCAACAATTAACAGTTGGCTTGAAGGAGTGCCCAAGGTCTTGCCATCGTGGGACTAAGAACCTGGCAGCTGGCAAAAGAATCACAACATGGAACTGTCCACATGGTTCAACCTTGCTATACAGCAAGTGAAGAATTTGCCAGCACCCAGGCGAAAAGTTTGGACCTTCCAGAATCTGTTCCTTCCAGAATCATGAGCTGGTAGCCACAAATATGATCCGTTCTCAGTCGTGAGCCATCAAGCAGGGGAGAAGCAAAATGCCAGCACCCAACTGTCAGAACAACGAAGCTCCTGTTGTGTCAACGTGGCAGCATGAAGCGATGTCAAGGTGTCTTGTCCGACGAGATTGCAAATAGCTGGGATCCGGGGTTCCCCAACGTTTTTCTCTGGGAGCCACCGTCGTTGGTGCTTCAAACATGTTCAAACAATGGCTTCCTGTAGCATCAACCAACCCAGTGAGGGGAACTTCGCAACGCTGAATGCAAAACAATATACATGTGTTGCACATCATTCTCTCTCATCATTGTCTGAACCATTTTTGCAAATTTAACGGTCAGTGACACATGGCAACGGCAACCTGCCAAGGCACCAAATTCAAGATATTGTAAGCCATCTCCACCCGCAAGGCTGCAGATTTTTGTAGGCCAACCATGCCGCAGCCAGCAACCACAGTCCGACCTCACTCTGCACGGCCGGACTTGTTTCCAGGATCCATACGTTTGCATCCGAGGGCATTACAGTGGAACCGACAACCACACCAACAACGACCACGCCGATCAAGCAACCAAGCGAACCAACCAATCAAGGGAGCAACTGAGCAACTAAAGCGAACAGGCGGAAATGACATTCGTGTGGTTCATGAGCTGTCTTGCACAAGCCTGGTTCCACAGATTGCGTGGTGAATGTTGCCCGGACCCAGTGACGCCGTGAAGCAATGACATCGGGAAAATGTTGAAGGGCACCTTTGACATCCCAAACATCATGTCAGGTACGTTGGCGTGCCCCAAAAGAAGTATCATGGGAATACACAACGCTTGTTGTCCCCCAAAGTCGCGGAAGTTACCTCAATGAGCACTCCTCAATGGGCCAAATTCCAAGGGAAACAGTCCATTTTCCAAACCCCACATCTTTTTGGGGGCTATACTGCATGATCGCCAAGCCCGGCGCACACTCCGAGGTGCATAAAGACTTCGTACGTAGCAGCAACTCACAACTGGCCAGAAACAGAGATCCTCGATGAAGCGCAGCCAAGAATGTCGTTGCAAAGCCTGTTATCAACTATTTCCAATGGAGAGAGAGAGAGAGAGAAGGAATATTCCCCAAAGGACTGCTTGCCGGGACGGCAATGATGCTGCTACCTACGAGTACCGGTTGCAACCACCAAGCACGTTTCACGATCTACAATGATTTGGGGCAAAAACAAGGGGTATAACAGCAACAAAAGCAAAAAGGAAACATCAAGAAGCGTACCGACAATAAGTAGGAACATGTAGGAACAACAGCAAATGCGAGATTCTAGAAGAATTATGTGGTATTGCAACACTAAATCCATGGCTCACAAAAACTTGTGATTCTCCAAAACCAAGTTCTTTGCGACTGAAATGATGAACACCTACTACATGTCAGGCAGCATTTCAAGAAGCAGGGTGTCCAGTGTCCACTGTGGACCAAGGCTTGCCAGTGCATGCCCATGAGCGCATATGTCTGTTCGCGGCAGTGACTTCATACGTTGGGCAACAGCCAAGCGAAGGGCGACAAAGGACAAAGGCACCCAAACAATCACTTAAGCTGGCGTTCACCGCTTGAGGTGACAAAATGTGCCAAACTTGTAAAAGCCCACTGAAAATTCTCATGTCTCATATCATATCTACCCTACTGTTTGGAACAAGGCGTAATTATGTATGAATTTGCTTGGCCAGTAGCATTCCACCTGGTCAATAGCAATCCCACTGAGTGAAGAGCGGAACAACGACATCGCTTTAGTTTTCTAGGGACCCCGAATGCCATCTTCACATACAGCGTCCCCATAATGGTGGAGTTTCAGGTGGTAAAGTCTCTGAGGCACGGTGAAGGGGCACCTTCGTGTACCACAACCTCATGGTTGGACCTTCGGTGGGTGGGAAACATTTGCTCCCCAAAGTTCTTCATCTTCCGTCATGAGCATCCGTGCTTTACAGGGCATACTGGTTCGTGGTTACAACACCCCTGAAAGGAATTTGTAAATCAACCAACCATTCCAACAAGTAGGGAAAAATGTTTAAACCCACCAACTAGATCAAATTAGTAGTTGTTTTACCATTGTTGTCTGTTATTATTCCCTATCATTAACCACTATAATCACCTCTAAAACTGACTATTCTACTGCTGAGGAGTGGGGATCTCAGCCAAGATTCCCAACACGATCTGCTCAGCGCACCCTTCTGTGCGCCACTGCTTCTCCTCTGCGTGGAATGAGTGACTCACTGGCAGCAGTTTCAACGGATCATGATACGGTGGAATTGTTGATAATAGTGGTTACCATGGAATAATAGTGGAATAGTAGGGTTGAACAAATGTTATCAACCATATTCAACCCTGGAATAGTAAGGAATAGCTGGGAATAATATGGAAGTGTGTGGCATAATAGGGAGTAGCATGGAATAGTAGGTAATGGTTTCGAAGTGTGTGGCATCGTATGGCATAGTATGGTATGGAACGGTCGAATATGGACTAGCATGGAATAGTACGGTAATGGTATGAAATAGTATGGCAAGGTATGGAGGAGTGTGGAATAGTGGAATGGTGTGCTTGCTTCCTGTCATGATATATGTTATTGACACTGAGGCTTGCAAATGTTGGTGGCTGCTTAAGCCAAAAAGCTTGCCATTACTGTAACCTTCTTCACAGGAGGAAAGGAACAGTTCGACCGGTCTACAAATGCTTCTATTTTTCCAGAATTGTCTGTTGTGGGGGAGGTTCTTTTTTTCCATTCACTGCAAACATGCAGGTTGGTGACAAAGACAACTCTCATATGGTCAATCTTTTGGAAGAATCGCCCTGCTTCACGAACCCTTCAATCCCAAAACGTATTAGTCAACATGGGGCATCATCCCAAGGAAAGATTGAATCCAACAAATATGAACCCCAGTGAAATCAGAGACATACAAAAGCCTCGTTGTCAGGTCTTTGTATGCCACGAATTTCCAATTGCTAGCTAACCCTGCCTTGTTCACTGCCCAGTTTCAACTACTGGAAAGTCCGTCAAAGAGATGGCTTGGTCCGTCACCCCTCCATCAATCCTGGTGGTCTCCTCCCCAACCATTCCCGGGAAACCACCCCAAACCACCATGGGAAATCACCAGCGCCAGGTGGATGACCCCGCCCCCGCTGGTGGTACTGCTGATGGCCCAGGCTCCACCGCTGGAACCATGAAGGACAACTCGACTTTGGAGGTTGGATCCGTCACCAGCCTCGGACTGCCAACCATGCCCTGCCATGAGCAGTTCTTTTTTCGTGTACCTTTGCAGTGCACATATGGTCAGGAACTTTCCATGTATACATCTCCATGCATATGAGCATGCATGCATGATATGACGCATAAGATAAATACCGAATAGATAAAGTAGTGCGCAAATGCGAATGTACGCCTGCGTGGGCAACTGTCCAGAACGAGTTGGAGAAAATGCAGCATTTTACGTGCAACATGTTATCACTCAGTTGCTGCAAGCTGCAAGGGCTCCTAGAATTATTGTCACTACGCAAGGCACTTATGCATAAAAAGGATGCGCTCTACCAAGACCTTGCAATGAAAGAAATTCAAAAAGCAGTTTCTGTAAGATTGAATGGACTTCAGGTCCACCCATTGTACAATTGGCTGGATTCGCTTGGGTAGGATGCACCGAGCAAAGAACCGCTTGGCTCAGCCGCTGTTCCAATCCTCAGCTCCATGCGGGAGCTCCATATTGTGGCTGCGCATTTGCTCCTCGATGCTCGCGTTGATGGAATCTCTCTGCCTTAACCAGCTGGGGCTGACGCCGGGGATGAACGAAGCAATGAATTCTTGGGTCTCCCCGCAAAAAACGGAGACAGGAAACACGAAACAAAGTACATATAGGAGCAATCATTAGTTTTAAGTAATACCCTGTAATACCTACTATAGATTAAAATAGTATGATGACTGACTATATTGGCTTAGTGCAAGGAGGTGACTTGAATTCTGAATACCGATGAAAAATAAGCCATCAACCACCATTGACCACCGTTCAACTGGTGCCAGGGATTGACCAACTGGATTCAAGCATTGTTGTTATCGGCTGACTGTCTGGATTGTGACCGCCAAGCACAAGCATCAAAACCGTGGATCCACATTGACATAGAGAGATCCATGCAGTAGCACTAACAAACCGATCGAGGGTCACCTGCCTGACTGCTCACAGTTCAACACCTCGAGTCGTGATCCAAGTGGCGCGATGAGAGCTTGCAACTCATGATCGGCACAGGGGAGATGATCCTCCTCTCCTGAGAGTCATGGGACATCAAACATGCACAAGGTGGAACCTCAGCCAACAGCTGAGTTGGTTAATAACTTATGACTAGGGCAAGTACCAGTTCTGGTAAATACAACTACCCTAGGACTGGGGGGGCCCACCTTGTACTACTGTCAATGGGAGATCGCTTTCCTTGGGATAGCGCGCTCATACCTGGCCCCCCATCAGTTGTAAGAAGTGACCCTGAATTGCTGGAGGCCATAACCAAAAATATTGATAAAAGGGTCCAAGCAGGATGAACCACAATTGGCCCTTGTCAAATGATGACTCTCGGGAGGTTGCTGGGGAAGAATTTCAGGACAAATCAATGACATATATACCAACCATTGGCACCCAAAACCTTGTTTTTTCTAGGGGGTATAACCCATATTTGGGATATAACCCATATGTGGGATGGTTGGGGGATATTCAAATCGTGTGTTATGCTTTCGAGCATGAAGGGAACGCATCCTAGAGCTACTCCGGGCGCCCAAAATCAGGAACGACATCCTGCGGTTGATCAGCTGATGCAGCAGGCAAACGTTGACCCCAAGGAGGGGATGCACTCAGTGAGCATTATAACTGGGGTAACTGAGTATACTCAACCAGTATAAGGAGAGGATGCACCCAGTTAAGTTGGTTTACAACTGGGGTAACTACTATCTCCATCGCCGCCTCTAGAATGTCAGCATTGTTGCTGATGGGTAACTACTATTTTTTGTATTTTTGGCCTTCCCACAATCATTTCATTACATGGCGAATCAGTAGTAACCAACTCATCATCTTTGGGAAAGCCTTCTTGCATTGGGCACACTAGTGACCAAACGTGTACAAATCACACATGTACAGCTCACTGATGCAAACTGTGGTGGCACACAGGATTGTTGTAAATCAGCAACATACAAAACACAAGCAAAAAATACCTCGAAATATGGCATGATTCCGTGGAGCTTTAGAAGTTTACCTCCTTGCTCCACTTAAAACAGCCCGCAGCCTGCTTTGAGGGCACTTGAGGGCTGGTGTCAACAAAGGGCGTAGCGGTCCAAACATGCAACAATTGATGGACGACATCTCTTAGCATCTAAGGATCTTCATGGATCAATCGTAGGGTAAAACTGCCACTCCAGATTTTCTTCGCAAGTTTGATATCCCCACATGTATCTTCCGGAAAAGCACCTCACAGGAGCCACCCAGCCACACCCTGGCAGCCCCTCTGCTGGAGTGGCGGTTGAACTGGCAGCACCACCAGTCCCGAAAAGGCTTCTCACCTGGCTACCCCCTAGGCCCTGGTGTGTCACCCTGCGCCTGGACGGGTTGGGGCCGTGTACGGAGCTGCCCACTAAGGCGAACCCTCATACTTTTCAATACTTTTCTTTACTTATTTATACTTACGTATACTTATTTTTTTGCTTTTTAAACATAGGCAGATAACAGTGAAACTGTTATCTGTCTAAAAAAAAGGAAGTATAAATAAGTATTAAAAAGTATTTTTGATATTTTTTTGAGAGATTTAAAATTGAACATAAAACATTGATAAAATGTTAAATTACATGATTTCAGTTTCCGAATTAGCACTGAGGTGCATTTTGTCGCGGTATTACATTTTGCAGGTAACAATAAACTAGAACAGATAACAAGCAAATACCGACAGATAACAAGCAGATAACAGCAAATAACAGCAGATAACAAGCAGATAACACTTATCTGCTGTTATTTGCCTATATTTTTCCTTGATTTTTCAAAGCAGATAACAAGCAAATAACAAACAAATAATAACAATCATTCGTTATCTGTTATTATCTGTTGACCTTTTTTGAAATAAAGTATATGGAATTTACCAGAAATCTAGGTTTTGTTGAACTTCAGTAGTCAACAAAAATTCCTTTGAAACGCATGAAAAAAGGAAAAGTATTAAAAAGTATTTTCCTTGTTATCTGCTCATTCCCCGGGAGAGAGCAGATAACAGTTTTTTATGCCAAACACATACTTCCTGGAAGTATATTTAAGTATGATTAAGTATCAGGAAGTACTAAACCTAGGCTTTATACTTTTGAATACTTTTTCATACTTTACCTATACTTTCCCTATACTTTACCTATACTTTTATTACTTATCCATACTTATAAGTATTCAAAAGTATCTAAAAGTAAGAGGGTTCGCCTTAGCAGGGACCTTGCCACCACTGCTTGGTGCTTGAATCATCCCTCTGAAAAGTTTGAGCCTATCAACGAATCTTCCCATGAGAACATTCAAAATTGGTCTCAAACCACCAGTAATGAACCATTGGGAAACATGGAAATGCTCCACCAACTAGATAAAAGGGACAATTCAGCTGCGATCAGTTGGAGGACATCGTGACTACTGTCATGTTTTTTGCTAGGGTGTCCAAACGGTTTGCCCGGATAAGCGGCAGTTGTTTTGTGACTACTGTTGGTTACCAACATTAATGGTTCAACTGCTCCAAGTCTGACACTTGGATGGGCCTCCCACGTCGCTGGAGGACGATTCGCTGCTGGAGCTCCAGTCCGTGATCTCCGGAATCCGCGGCATGGCAGCGGCTGCGCCCGTTTCTCAGCCGTGGTGAGTCGGGGGGTCGATTCGCTGGGAGTTGGGTGGCTAAGCAGCTTGATTTGGTCAGATTTTATCAGTTTTTTGGGATGCAAGTTGATGAATTTGCCTCTGGAAAACTCAGCTGGAAACCAAAAATCATTGTGTTTCGTGGTGTTAGCACATGGGTAAATCATGAAACATGCATGAATAGGATTTAAAATCCTCTACATCCACGTTAGTTTACCAGGGATTGATCAATTGCTCATGAACAGCTAGTAAGCAATTGATTCAGCTCTCACTCTTTTTCATTAGTGGTATTAATATAGCTAATAAATAGCCAATTAAGTTAAAAGTTACTACTCAATTAATTTACTTGGCCAATGTTTACCACAGTGCAATTAATAGCTGTGCCTAGCTCAATGTGAAGTGAGCCATTTGTGGGGCTTCATGGCCGATCATCACTCCTGATCCAGCGAAGCAGCGAGACGTGGCGGTGCACTCAGGTTGTATACATGGTGGTTTTCCAAAATAGGGACACCCCACCAAACGGTTGGTTTCTTGCGATCACTAATTAATGCAAAGGATGATTGGGAAGTACCCCTATGTTGAAAACCCACCACTACATGTTTCAATCATGTTTTCTATGTGTTCGTTATGTTGTACAAATAGAAACAAGTACAACATTCCACCTTAGTGCAGCGCTTGAGCAGCTTCCACATGTCTGGAGGAATCGTCAAACCAAAATGCAAGCATGTTTGATTCTTTCATGATTGCCGTGTGGACCATAAATGACCCCATTTCATCGCGTTTCCAGTCAAAATCTATTAACCTTGGTTTCTGTATGAAAGGAAATGCCACCGACGCATGTCGATGCCAACTTGAAGATCATTCGCTTCATTGAGCAGCCCAAATTTGAATCAACAAATCAGGTTTCAGTAGCGCTCGGCAAAACATAGATGTATCCATGACTATTATTCCTATACCTGTCATACCTCATGGTCTAAATGCGCAATTTTCATGGTTGATGCTTCTGTTTCCGGTTGGTCTTCGGTGATGTTTCCATGCTTGGTGGTTCTGATGAATCTCACTGTTGGTCAACGCTTTCCACATTCTCGTCCGGATTGTGTTTGTATGTCCTGGTCCTGCCCTTTCCTTTGGTGTCTCTGTTTCTTTGCTCCGGGCCAGTTCAAGTTTGCACAGCATACACGATCACATTCATGCACCCACGGGAAAATCATTTCCAATCGGCCACCCAACAAACAAAACATAGCAAACACATTACACCACAACCAAAACAACCATCACCACCACCAACAACAACCAACATCTAACAACCACAACAACAA